>JABAKA010008040.1:0-83681 GCA_018857285.1 Termitomyces sp. Mi166#008 | reverse complement strand
GCGAGAAGAGAGTGATAGTTGGTAGGGGTAAAAAGCACAAACAATGGGTATAAAAAAAAAATAAAAAAAAGGAAAAAAAAAAAAAAAAAAAAAAAAAAAAAAAAAAAGATAAATTAGTCCATCAAATGAGGAGAAAATTGTAATTGTTAAGTTTGACAATGGACTATGTGACTTACTAGTCAGAGGAACAATTCTGAGAAGTCTCATGAGTGATTAGAGAGATGTAGCAAGGTCAACGGTGGTGGTGGGAATGGGAGACAAATGAGATCAAATCTCTGGCCCAATGACCATTAAAACATATAAATTTGGTAAAATATTCTCCAGTTCATACAGCAGCATAGGAATGAATTAAGACCCATTGGAGACATGCTTGAGATTCCTATGAAGTAATTTGATTGAAACAAGGTAGATTGAAAAGGTAAGACAAAAATGCAAATTGTAAGATGACTTCATCAACTTTCATCCCACCATCGTCCCCTATTTCTTCCGCAAGTGATAGCTACATACCCACATTGCCCTAATGATCAGCAGAGCGCAGTCATCAAGAAATCACTTGTTCAAGGTTGGGAAATGCAAGAAACCCTGTAAATGCACATAGGTGATGTATTAGTATGATTCAAATGCATAAGGTTGAAGATATCCCATGTCTGAGTCAAACTCACAGTGTTGGTGGGTTTGCAGCTTTGCAAGAGAATCTGAGCTCCCTCTACTTTCAGGTATCACACGGTAATTTGGATGGGGTAATGAACATATGATATACTTGATTTTCAGGCTCAAGCTAAGCATGTAGAGTGCTGATTGTAGTACTGAGTGGCAGTTGGTAGGTCAGGAGGTCAGGCAGCATTCAGGAAATGCCGCGGAATGGATGGGAATGGTGCTAAATTGGGACATCCCAATTCAGATCTCCTCTTCCAGAAGCAATGACTGTCCAACCTCCCATCGTCTTAGGGTGGTTTCCGTCATCACAAATAACCCCCCCTAACTACCCATCAAGAAATACATACCATTGTGCCAGAGGGTCACAAATAACCTCTCTAGGTTCGCGATCTATGTGATTGTCGCAACTCTTAGGTTCTTTCATTTGGTTACGTGAAAATGTTCTTTTAACTCAACCAATGACTGAACCCACGTGGCAGTATAGCGGATTACCGGGCCTATTCAGGAGACTTTAGCCAGTCCCATACCTGGTTAGTATATTCACTGGGCTAAACCCTAACGAGTTGAGGTCATGATCGTGGTGGATGAGGTGGAATGCTTCCCATTTCCCAGTCAATATTGGAAACGTGTATATTCCCTTTTTTTCCTTTTGTATGTGTCTGCTGTGCATAGTTTCCCTAAGCAATGTCCGTGCGTCATGATAGACCGTGTATGTACGAGTCTGCATTTTGAGCCCTGTATGTAAAGGTCCATATCCCGATGTAAGAAGTCCGTGTATCTGGCTGGACATTCGTTTATGCTACAGCCCGTCTTTCTAGGCAGGAGGTAGTAAGATGTAGGTGAGCGAGGGAGCTTCCACGCTTCGTGAATTCGTCACGGTCGAGCTCCTCGGGGCTCGGTTGAATAGGATATGCTGTCCGTTCTGCGACGCAACGCCAGCGCGTGGATTAAGATTGGATTTTTTCAGATGTATCGTTGAAACGTTTTCGAAGACCAACGTCCCGTTGCTTGTATCAGGTGGGGAGCCACCCCGGCTTCTGCCAAAAAGGTCGCTCCACCTGCCCGCATTGATTGGTCTGCTATCGTGGTGGGGAAGAATCTTCGGAGCCTGTCCATGAAGAGAAATATCATATTAGGTGCTTTCCGTCTGCCTTTAGCTACAGCTCACGCCTCAGTAGGAACATAAGCGCTCGGCTTCGCAGATATGATGTGAACTGACGGTATGGGTCCGTGTGGTGCTCCGTCTTTCGTACAACGATTCTGTTCCCCTCGAAGAAGCTGTCCGCTTTGTGCATTGGTAGTTGGAATTCGAAGAACTCCTCATGGACTTGGATGGAGAGTATGTTCACGGTCTTCCTGTCGTTGTGTAGGCACATGTCGTCTGCTTGTGTGAGTTCTCCCAATCGTAAGAGTAAGTAAAATCCTGTTACTAGCTGTGCCACGAATAACCGATCATCGTGATCCTTGGAGTTCAGCATATGCGTCAATGACCCGATGTAAGTCATCTCGCGTGAGGGGCAGTTTGCGTTTTGTGTTGGAGGACCGGAGTTTCATGCATCCTGATAGGGTTTTCTTCACATAAGTTTCTCACCTCGCGGATGTCGGGGAAGTATGTTGGAATGACGCTCGGCGTCCATCTTAGCAAGCCGGGTCTCAACCCGATGTACCTTTTTGCTCGTATGTTTCCATCTTTCCTTTTTCTGACCACACCGTATTGTTCTCTTTACCGATCTTGTTATCGCGACCCTTTTTTATTCCCTACGTGCCCGACAACGCATCACTCACCTTAACAACGCATCACCCTCCTTATATATTTTGTTTTTTACGTGCCGCCCACCTCAGACGTGTCCATACGCACTCTGAGGTGAGCATATTTACTTACTTACATATCCCATACAACATACTTATTCATACCTAGTTTATTATATCCTTCTAGGTGGATATATTTGTATAGACATGTCCATACGCACTCTGAGTTTATTATATCCTTCTAGTCTATAAAAGTATACCTCCAGTTGATTACAGATGCCTGATAGATAGGTTCTAACGGACCTCGGGTCGATGTAGTGCCACATGTACACCACGAAAAAGGAGAGCGAGTCTGCTGTGGGTCTGGTTTCCATTTCGTGAAGTTTGATGAAGTTTAGATAAGAGTTCAGTTGCGGAGTTGTAGAATAGGAAGGTGCTGGTATCGATGGACGCAACCTAGTGCTTTCTCTAACGAGTCGCTCTCGGGACCAGGCTTCCCGCTGAGGTTGCCCGGATTGAACGGGGGAGAAGATCATTTTTGTGCAGCCCCCAGCAGTTCTTGAGGGGGTACGAATGGCTCGACGGTTAGTGAAGGGAAAAGTCTGCATGCTTCGTCGAATTTTCCACGGGAGACTAGATCTGCGACTTGGTCGTGTTTGCCACGGATGTGACGAACCTTGAGCCTGTGTTCACCAGCGATGAGGGTGTCTACCACCAGGCGGAGCATAGGGTTGTAAAGGGGTAGAGTTGAACATGCTTACGGTGTTCATGTTGTCAGTGTAGATGATGACTTTGAGTGGGTACTCGATCTCCTTTGTAGCGGTGATGAATGCTGATGTGACTGCGAGGGCTTCCAGGTAGAAAATGAGGCCACTCGGTGTTCCTCCGGAGGTTGGTCAGTAAAAGGCACGTCGCATCAGTGGGGTCTAAGCTGCCACCGAAACCATTCCTGTCAGGCATGCATCCAATGATAATCTGCGTCGACTTAATCCCATGCCGTCGATTCCAACAATCGCGTTCCTGAGGACTTTTCAATGTGAGTAGCTCCACAGAATAAGTCTGACTTGATCGCGTTATTAGACCAGATTCTTGCATGGGGGAAGTCTCCGGTGGCATTGATCTTGGCATACACATTCGAAAGTGACGGTGCAAGGAGTGGAAACACGTTCAGGCCCCAGTTTATCCAGCCTGCCAGTCGCTGCCATGCACGTTTCGTGAAGTACTTCGATTGCCGCGTGGCGATTGAGCAAAGCACCGCATCTCTGCTACCAGGTCAGCTTTTGCATCGTCGGCCAGTGTCATTGTCATTGCGTTTTGGGTCGACTAGGATACCGATGACGGAGAGTCAGACAGCTGCTTCTTCTGCTTGTGGGGTATTCCCAGGTCATCCCAGAGCGTGAGCAGTCTGTATTGGTTGGATGGCATTAGGACGTTGTGGGGCTCGTAGAGAACGAGGTTTCCTTCAACGGCAATTCCGTATGTGTTGTCGTTGAAAACGAATGGTGATTGTACTCCCCGCACGTTCTTTGCAATCCAGATGACCAGGCTGTTGACCGAGTCCCAGCAATTCAATGATGCTCGTCCTCCAAAGCAGTTGCATCTGTCGACGTGTCTTTCGCCATCTATGGTGACAATTTGTTTGATCTGCCGCAGCTTGTGCATGGGAATGAGACGGTAAGCCTCGACGTCGGATTTCCAGAGTGTCAGCCTGCGATTTGAGTACTCTCTAATGCGCAGCAGTAGTTCGCCAAGGTGCCTCATAGTGTCGAGAGGGAACCCAGCAATGTCATTATAGTCCACCATGGAGTTTAGAGAATATCTTCCTGCAGTTACCAGGTGGAACTCGTCTGATCGAGCTTGTCATCGAGGGGAAGAGGACCTTCCCAAATGAGGGGGAAAAATGTCCTTTTGCGATTTCGATATCTCGCTGAGTCCTCAGAAAGGAAGGGAGCAGCACACAGACTCAGCAAATGGGCGGTTTGGGTGTTCAGTCCTAATTGGGTCGACGTTGATCGGATACACTATTTTGAACAGTTCGGGGTTATCAGCGAGAGTTTGTTGCGACCGAGGGTTGTTGAGTTCTGTGTCTAGGGGGCGTGGTAAAGGGGAGGTTGTCTCCAACCAGTCAGCAGTGGTTCTGGAGGGGTCAGAATCGAGGTTGTAGTAGTTGTATCGCAGGTACTTAGGTGTAGAGTCTCTACCGGCTTCAATTCTTGCCAGCCTTCGCGCACTCATGCTTGGGGTGGGTTCCGCCGCAGACCTTGCATGTATGGCTCCAGATTCACCGTCAAAGGGACAGCCTTTTGCCGAGTTCCAACGTTTACAGACCGTTGACTTTCCCTTTGCACTGCCGCTGGCTCGATTCGTTCCTGATCCGGAAGTGCACTGACAAGGGTAAAAATGTTCACCTAGAGGGAGGTCTTTGTTGTGGAAGTTCCCTAAGGGGACTGTTCCACATTCACCTCCTCTCTAGGTTCGCGATCCAGTGACTCTCAGGTTCTTTCATTGGTTACGTGAAAATGTCCTGTTAACTCAATTAGTTCAAGTAGATGGTGTGAATGACCAGGCTGAAATGCAGAACAAAAGCTGATCCAGGGTCCAGAGTTACAGAGACTTTGAAAAGACTTCCATCTTCTGATGGATGATATTGAATAAGTTAAATCCTAGTAATCTGAGGTTCGGGCTCAAATCGTCCCTACTTTCGAGTTCTGGGCGGCAAGGATCCTACAGGAGCTCTTATTTCCCTGGTTAAGCCTCAAGCCTCGGTTTTTTTTCCACTTGGCAAAGTGTGCATTCAATATCTCGCGCCAAGCCCCCTTCAGCCCTTTCAGTCTTTCAGAGCTCTTCTTGTCGTGATATCGAGAACCCAGTCCTTGAAGACACCCTCATCATCCGAGAGATTCTTTCCATCCATATAGAGCTCGATGAGCCGATCAACAAGATCCTTATTGTTCTCCAGCTGAGGAAGGCGCAGTCCTCGAGCAATCGTATCTTTGGCAGCATCCAGATCTCCCAGCTGCTGATAAGCCGAAGCTTGTCGAATATACCTGAAAGGATGTGTATCATGCGCCACAGAGCAGAATTGACAAGATTGCCTTACGCTTTAGCATAACGGGCGTCATAATACTCTGCTGACTTTCCATCATTGATTGCTTGCTTAAGGTTGATACCGTCCCCAGGCATCATGTGTGCAGCGGCGCGATTTCCATAGCAAAAAGCCAGTTGCTTCTTTGCCTTGACCTCGTCATCATAGTCGGGATTCATACTCAACAGATCAATAAGCGGGTCGATCGCGCTGTCATAAGCCTTCAACGCCCCCGCCCTATCCTTGCGCACAAAAGCATTGTTCCCAGAAGCCTAGAACTGATCGGCAGCGACTAAGATCCTGCGTATCCCGTCTCCATTAAGCTTGTAGACGCCCTCTCTTACTGTATTCTGCTCCTCTTGTGTTTCCAAGCGCCAATGGAACGGCTTAGGCAGCGAATCCAAGAGTCTTTTACGTGTGGTTGGAATTTCATCGAGAGTATCAAGAACCAAGGCCTGGGCGGCGGCAGGGGCTTTACGATGGCGCAACAAAGAGCTCTCAGACATTGAATATATCTCGACTCAAACCTCGAACACGCAATAGCACTCACTCAAGGACAGTCGCAGACGTCGGAAGGCCCTCGCACTCATACGTCAACCGGAACCTCGCGTAAATCATAAATACCTGGCGTGCGCCAGGGGTCGAGTGGGCTTTGTTGTCGGGTATCGGCCTTCCGGCTTTATCCACGGCCCCCCATATGCTCGAGCTGGAGAACCCAGAACGACTCGTGGCGGATCGTCTTGGCCAAGCGATGCATAATCGTAATTGCTCAAGTCTGTCCCTTTTTTAATCGTAGAGGTCAAGCTTACTCGTAGTCTGCACCAGCGTGTGTCTGGGTGTTCAGACATATATCTATGGAGATGAATAGCGGATGATTGACACATCGCGAGAAGCCAAAAACTGCATACTTCATGATATCCTCGAATTCGACCTTTTACTGGCGATGGTCTGTACATAAAATCAGGGGTGGCGCGTCACAGTTGTCACGTACAAAAAGCCCAGACAGAAACCTCTGGATCCATGCCGCCATAATTTTCCGCAGGTTTCGTTTTCTTCGTTGCGCGTTTCTTTCCTGCCATTGATTAAGAGATGAAGAGGAGAGTCGTCGGGGTTGGAAAGTAAATTTCACTAAATTTATCGTGCACGCGTTCTATTTTGAAGATTTTTCATGACAGTTCATAGTACCATCTTCTGCAAATTTACACTTTCAACATCCCTCCAAAAACAATCACATTCGCCGTATACAAGCTGTTTTTTTTTTAACCTGCCCCCATCTACCGCTCTGCGCCACGCGTCTCCAACACGCCCCAAATCCTATCCTCTACCTCCCTCACCACTTCAGGTTTCGTATTCAAACTCGTCATAAAGTACGCGACGTTCCCAAGTGTCCTGTAATGCACCGAGTACGGCGCGCCCCCGGGTGCCCCCGTCGCCAGCGCATGTTCCGCATCCTCTCGCAAATGCAGATATTTCAGCGGTTCAAACACGTTTTGTGCTGCATGCGACGTGTAATCTAAATCCCCAACCATCAGCCGGCGTGAAATGGATCAAAAAGAAGGAAATCACCCTTTGTCTTGTCAACAACCTTGATCGCCAACACACACCCCAGGGCCATAACCTCTTCCACCACCCCCTCGACCTCCGACAACCTCTTCACAAACACAGGGTCCCAAAAACTCCAAACATTCTCCTCTCCACCTTCTCTAACCGCCCACCGTTCCCTCGCTTCCCTCCACTCGGGACTCTCCACGAGCCTCCCAACCTCCTTCAGCGTCTCAGCCGCAACCTCACACCCGACCGCATGCGCACTATACGAGTGCCCATGCAACAGCGCCTTCTCTTTCCCCTCTCCCCAAAACGCCCTGAAGACGCCCTCCCGCGCAAGCGTCACAGCGAGCGGTACAAGCCCGCCCGTCAGCACCTTTGCATTCACCGCGATATCCGGGAGCGCACCCAGCACCGGGCCAGTGCTCTCCACACCAACCCGATAGAGGCCTACAAAGACCTCGTCGTATACTACCGGCAGGCCCGTCCACTCCTCCCCTGCCTTGCCCTCGCCACGTACACTGCACAGCCCAAGCTCTTCCTTTCCGCTCCTCACGACATCCACCAAAACGCGCTGGAACAGAGGATCCACAAACTTCATGCCTCCGGCACCCATGACAAGCGGCTCAATAACCAGCGCAGCCAACCTCGGTCCATTGACCCTCCTCCTCTCTTCTTCCAAGCTCGCCAACATTCCCTCCACATACTCCCTATACACGCTCTGCAACTTGGTCGCAATTCTCCCCTGCACGTCATATACCTCCTGCGCGCTCTCAAACCCATACCAGCCTTCTCCCTCCATCCCAGATGGGACCCTCACCCCCAGTTGTCCATTCACAAATGCCACAGTGGGCGGGTCAACCCATACGCCCCTGCCCTCATGCCACTCGCAGGTATAAACCCCCTTCTTCTCAGACGCATCCATCGCCCCGATCGTGTCGCCGTGATACGACCCCGCCAAGCCCAGCACGCCTAGCTTTTCCGCGGTCGTAGAGGGGACACCCATCCTTTTTGTCCACGCGCGGAGCGCCATCTTGATCGCGACCTCCATCCCCGTGCTCCCGTTATCAGAGATAAACACCCTTTGTGCCCATCCCTTGCCGGGACCGCGCAACAGCGCCTCGGTAAGCCGGAGGGCGGGGAGGTGGGTGGCGCCGGGGAACATGACATGCCCGTATCGACCCGCGGCGCGTGCAGCAGCGAGGGTCGTGTTTGTATGTGCGTGCCCAAAGGTCTGTGTCCACCACGAGGCCGACGAGTCGAGCTGGGGACTCAATAAGGACGCTGTGGGGGACAGAGGATTTTTAGTATAGATGCTGAAAAAGTCAGAAGAGGCGCTGTCGATGACGTTGACGTCTGCCTCGGATTGGAAGTGGGCGTGCTGAACAAATGGCCACCAGACCGAGTGGAGGGTGCGTCGGGGCATGGAGTCGAGCTCGGCCAGGCGAGCTGCGTGGGCCTTGTCAAGATGTTGCACGGCATCGAGAGCACTTTCGGCGTCGAGTCGGTCATAGTAAGCGTCTGTGGATGTAAAGGTTTCGTCTGGGGTGGATAACAGAGCAGGTGGTTTTTCAAAAGTGGCAACCCAAACGTTGCGGTCTGCAAAGTATTGCTTGAGATACTCCTCGTTGCGATAGTAGGAATCACGAAAGAGGAGAACGGCATCGACAATGTAGCCACGAAGGAGGAGGGCCTCGTATGCAGCGATAGTGGTGGAGATACCGCCGAGTTTCGCATCGCCGATAAGGATGGTAGGCAAAAAGAGAGGGCGGTAAGCTTCAGCCTGAGTTGTGCCAGAGAGAGTGGGACTGTGTACACCTTGGAGGAGGTAGCAGTGGGGGGCGGGGGAGAAAAGAGATAAAACATACCGCCGGCGGACTCGACATAGAGATGGGCTGATTGGGAGGTAGCGTTGGCAGTGCGACGGATGTAGCTAGCTATGGCATTGACAAGAGTTTGGTCGGAGATCTAGGGGGATGAGGGACGAGGAAAGAGGAAGGAAGGGGGGGGACATACTGGAGGACGATCGCTTAGCTGTGCAGCAAGATGAGGACTGAGAGGTTGATCGTATTGGTATAGACACTCTGTAAAGACGCGGTGGTTTGAGGGGGCATGGCGGCGTACGTGACTGTAGGGGGTGGGTGAGGGTTATGTGATGGGGGGGGGATTGAAAAGACTGACGCAGTGTCGGCATGGTCTTGATGGCCGGTGCTGACGGGCTTGAGGTAGTAGACGGGGACAGTGCGTGCGGAAGCGCGGACGAGAGCGGTTGTGAGGACGGTCTTGCCGACGTCGGTGTTTGCGCCAAAGATGTGGTGGACCCGGAGATGGCGGAAAAGAAGGGACATGGACGCGTGACGGACGCGTGACTCGACGTGACCCTTTGTTTCTGCCCCTCATGGCGCCCAGGACTCGGGCGCGGTCAGAGGCCAAGACGCCACTGACCCCGTCGTCCACCGCCGACCTCGTCAATGCGATTGCCAACAAGGCCAAGACGCCACTGACCCAGTCGTCCACCGCCGACCTCGTCAATGCGATTGCCAACATCTCCCTCAACTCCCGCCCGTCGTCGCCCATCAAGCGCACCACCTCTGCCCAAATCCCCGTCTCTGACTCCCTCCACCGCCAGGCAGGCGCAGGCGTCGTTCGCAGGGGCGGCGTCGAATCCAGGCTCGATGTCGTCACTCGCGACTACGTCCCCAAGCCAGCAGACCTCAAACGCTCACGCTCCACCCCCGCTTCTGCCCGCCGCGACCGTTTCATTACAAACCGCGACAACGACTCCGACGTCGCCCCCACTCTCGAGCAGATCCATCTCAATCCCAAGTCCGCTTCTCCGGGCCACACCGCCCGCCTCGTAGCCGCCACCGGTGTCCCTCTCAACCGCCGCATCCTCGCCTACCACGAGCCGCCCCCTGCCGCCTCCTCTTCTTCGGATTCCGCCCTCGCCCAGCACCGCCAATTTGCACGCCCCCTCTATGCCCAGCGTGGCACCTCTATCCCCAATTCCATCGGTGCAACAAAGACACGTAAAATCCCAACCCAGCCAGAACGCGTCCTCGATGCCCCAGGCCTCGTAGACGACTTTTACCTCAACCTCCTTGCTTGGTCCACCTCCAACTCTGTTGCCGTCGCTCTCGAGACTTCTACCTACATCTGGAAAGCCGACACCGGCGCCGTCACCCAGCTCGGCGACGCCCCCGAGGGTACATACGTCTCCAGCGTCGACTTTTCCAACGACGGCGCCTTCCTTGGCATCGGTCTCGGCACCGGCGATGTCGAGCTCTGGGACGTCGAAGCCGCCCAGAAGCTCCGCACAATGACCGGCCATCAAGGCCAAATCGCCACCCTTTCATGGCACCAGCACATCCTCACCTCTGGTTGTGGTGACGGCAGCATCTGGCACCACGACGTCCGCGTCCCCCGACACAAGGTCATGGAGCTCATCGGTCACACTGGTGAAGTCTGTGGCCTCAAATGGCGCTCCGACGGCCAACTCCTTGCCAGCGGTGGAAACGACAATGTCGTCAATATCTGGGACGGACGCGTTGGCGACGTCACAGAAGGTGCCCGCGGTAATGCTAAATGGACAAAACGTAATCACACTGCAGCCGTCAAGGTCTGTCTGTCCATCTGCACATTTCCCTTCCTTCTTTCTCCTAACCTGCCTTAGGCAATCGCCTGGTGTCCCTGGCAGCCCTCCCTCCTTGCATCTGGCGGTGGCACAAACGACGCCACCATCAACGTATGGAACACCACCACCGGCGCCCGTCTCCATTCTCTCAAAACCCCCTCCCAAATCACCTCTCTCCTCTGGGCACCTGCCAAAAAGGAGATTCTCTCAACACACGGGTTCCCCACCAATGCGCTCATGGTCCACGCATACCCATCCATGGAACGCGTCGCCGAGATCCGGGACGCGCACGATGCGCGAGTGCTATTCAGCTGTCTCTCGCCAAACGGTGACGTCGTGTGCACCGGCGCTGGGGACGAGAATCTCAAATTCTGGAGGATCTGGGATGCGGGCGAGGAAAAGGCGAGGAAGAAGAAGGTCGTGTCCGGTACTGAGGAGGTTGGTGGGGGTAGGATCAATTCAACCAGAGAGGGTATTTTGAGCATTCGGTAGCTATGTGTTTGTGGTATTATTCACTGACGTGATATTCATACATGGATGGTTTATTGTACATGATCTATGTAGCGGCTTTACCACGCGTGATGTCCTCCACTGACTAGGATACTGATAGAGAAAATCAGATGAAAAGTTCAAGTACAATAAGAATACCACATACTCGCTGCCGGTACAGAAACTTGACGCGTCGCTAGCAAGCCACGCAATGACCCCACGCAACTCATCAGGACGTCCAATACGTCCCAGCGGGTTGAGGTTCGACCACTTTTCAAGGAGATGAGGCTGAGTGTCCAGGTATGCGGCAGTCATCCTGTGTCCCTGATTAGCAACCAGAGCCAAAATCGAGATACAACAAACTTGGTGTATATATGCCCTGGCGAGAGTGAATTGACTCTAATACCCTCATGGCCCAACTCACAAGCCATACTACGCGCCATCTGAAGTACCGCCGACTTGCTCGAGTTGTACGACACCCACGCATGATCCTACGTCCTTCGTTAACCTTCATATTTTACAAAACACCGTGGCATTTACCTTATTCGTAACACTCCCCGACATGCTCGCAATCAAAATAATACTTCCCCCCCTCCCAAACCTCCTCATCTCCCTCCCCGCCGCCTGCGCCGTCCACAGCACCCCCTCCACATTAACATCATACACATCCCGAAACTGCTCCGCAGGGTACTCCAAACAATCCGTATGGGCCTTCAACACCCCCGCCGCGGCAACACACACATCGACTCTGCCCTCCTTGTCCCCAATCGCCCTCGCGCGGTCCCACATGTCCCTCTGGTCCCGCACATCCGCACACACGTACTCGAGCCGCCCCCCCGTCCCGAGCCGCTCGACGTACCCGCGCGTCTTGGTAAACTCGGCCGAAGGCTCCGGGGGCAGGTCGAGGCAGTATACGGCGCGTGCCCCTGCTTCGCAGAGCGCAAGCGCCATTTCGAGCCCGAGGCCCCTGTTGGCGCCCGAGACGATGCCCACACGGTCGGCGAGGGAGAATTCGTCAAAGATCTTGGGACGCGGGGTGGCGTTTGGGTCGAGGGCGGCGGCGACGCCGATTGGAGCGTAGGGCGATGTGGATTGTGGTCCAGAGGGTACAGCGGGTTTCAGGAGAGGGCGGGAGAGGGAGAGAGGCCGATGCAGGCGCGGCGTAACTTGCAGGGCCAGACGAGGGAGAACCGTACGCGTGCGAAAAGGGGAGAACATGACTACAATAATGATCAATGAAGGACGTAAAAGAGAAGTATCTTTATACAAGGGGCGGCTGACCTTGTGACCTTGTAGAAGCTCGTGGTGGAGATAGCGGCCCGTTGGCTTTCTGCACGTACGGTACATGAAGTGATTGCTTCTTGTTGAGTTGTCGAAACCCAATCATCCCCGCCGAATTCGTCATCTTACAAAAACTAACATGTAGTCCATGACTATCACGATACAAAAGTCTGGAGTCACCACGCCATATATATCCACCATCGACCACAATGCTATATCACAATCCGTAAATTCACAGGATAAATCATAGAGAAGACTTGCTTACTCGCTCCGGGCACAAAAGCTCGATGCATCACTTGCAAGCCAAGCCACGACACCACGAAACTCATCTGGACGCCCGACGCGCCCCATCGGGTGCAGGCTCGACCACTTTTCGAAAAGGACGTCCTGCCGAAAGGATTGTTGTACTGAGAAGGGTATAATGTGCCCGGAGGAGACGGAGTTGACCCTAATATGCTTTGATCCCAATTCGCACATGTTCGCACCATTTGTAGGTGAGCGGCCTTGCTTGTGTTGTAAGGAATAATGGGATAATTCTGGTGCACGAAAATTACTAATTCGTATGCTTTTGTCAGTGGCGCTACCTAACATGGACGCAATGAGAATGATACTACCCATGGTTGCCGAAGCGGAGCATCTACTGTCCTGTAGCCTGAGCCGTGTACATTCACATTCACGTCCATAACCTAGCTCGTTATCAACACGGTTAGATAAACCCGGCGTCCAGTCAAATCAAATGCCAACCTCTCTGAAAGCCTCGGCGAACTGTTTCAACAACTCTCACTCGTGATCCCAGCAGCACCGACACAAGTCCCCAATGTTCTTGACCCTAGTCCATATCCCTTTTTGATCTCGCACATCCGCACAAACATATTTGAGCCTCCCGCCTGTCCCCATACTCCTCACACAATCCTCCCGCCTGCCACGCGTCTGAGGGAGTATGAGGCGGGTCAAGGCAATAGACTGCACGTGTGCCTTGTTCGCAGAGAGCTAGCGCCATATCGAGGCCAAGACCGCGATTCCCGCTGGATGCGATTTCCACCCGGCGAACAAGGGAGAACTTTTCAAAGATTTTGGCATGGGGAGCAACTTCTGGATTGGCGGCGGTGCGGTATCCGGTATTGATGCCAGCCCGATTATGGAAAAAGATTGACCGTACAATGGAATCGTGTAATGTGAAAATGTATGGTTTGTCGAGAATGCTGCATGCGAAGAACGGATGGGGAGAGGGCCTAAAACCTGACGAAATGCACGAGACAACAGCTTCACTGACGGTTAGTTAACTGTGGCTTGAACAGCACCAGATTCTGTTAGGGAAAAAACATTTCATCTCTCAGCTGAGACAAGGATTCATGGGCTTCAGCACAACGAATCCCAGACCTTTGTGACGAGATCAAAAATGTCGAGCATGTGGCTTTAGTGGTAGTTAACTCATTGGCTTGCCGCGGTATTGCGCGGGACCGATTGAGACAAGCTCAAGGTGAGACCGACATAATGCTACTAACTCTTGAGCATGTCCGAACGAGAGGTTCTGTTACAAGGCAGGCAATAGCAGAGATTCATCTGAGCTTCAGGAATTTTAGTATCCATCGATGCTCCGTACACTGTAGTTTAGCTCAATGTTAAAACGCGTACAATAGACAGCTCGCGCACGTCAAGCCTTCACGGAATAGGCTCGGGTAATATTTCGGTCTTTAGAATACGATTTGCTTTTGATTTTGGCACCGGAGCTGTGATAAAGGGTGACTGAGCTGACTTTGCAATCAAAATACATAGGCACCTACCATTTGTGTTCTCCGTAATGTAGAAGCGGCGCAACATCATAATAGCTTCTTCCCTCATGTAGCCTCCCGTTGCTTTATAAGAGGGATGAACGGGATGATTTATTCTGCTTTGGCGATATCATAACTCAGCAACAAACTTCCTGCGAAGATAAGAAAACTGGCACTAACGCCTCGTTCACGCCCAAAACACTTCCACAGCCCCCGAATCTGTCATTACCACAGCCATAGAAGACTTCCTTTATGCCCATCTGGCGGAGGGCAGAAGCACACATCATGCAAGGCTCCACAGTCACGTACAACGTAGTCGTAGAGAGAGGATATTCGGAGACAACTGGCGTAAGTACCTTGTCGGATAGAATACTATCGATGGCTTCAAGCTCGGCATGCCGTGTAGCCTGAATTTTCAATGTACTCAAAACTGACTCGCGAAATTCAAGAACCGTGCATACGTTACGCAGCTCATTAGTTCTGTTCCTTGCCTGGACTATAATCCTCCCATCCCTTACGAAAACACAACCCACAGGCACTTCACCGCCAGCTAATGCCTCTTCTGCCTGTTAATCGTCATTCAAGCTAAGGTTCAATCGAACTTGACGCTTACCATCTTCATTGCCTCTTTCATCCACTCAAGATGCACCGACCGCTCCGTCATCACGAAGCTAGATTGAGAATCGACTCAAAGCCGACTGATGAGATCGATGAGAAGGCGGCTAATCTAATCGTAAATATGTCCTGGTAGTCTCTTAGTAAAGCAGAGTTCAATATCAAATGATGGTATAGATAGAAAAAGAGGTGAGATGCGTTCTACATAAACAATTACAGTCGACGTGTTCGGCAATATGTTGTCGGAATTCGGAACATGATCAAAATAAGCCCCGACCTGAATGACCAAGTTCACCACGCATCGGATAACCCCCACTGACAACTATGCTGATAATAGCGACGCGTCAGGCTGAGGTTATACCACTCACTCGGAACCGGTACAGAAACTTGATGCATCGCTCAACAACCACGCAACTACATGTCCTTACATCAGTAACTCACAACAACATCTGGGGATGGAATATAACGAGGGACCAATGTATCCTGGCGAAATCGTGTGAACGCGAACATCTTTGGTTCCGAGCTCGCACGCCATGTTTTTGGCCATTTGAATGACGGCGGCCTTGCTTGCGTTGTATGGAAGGACTTTTTCATCCTCATAACTCGCAAATGTTCGGTCCATATAGTGTGTTGGACTCTAGACTAACCCTAAGAGCTGCATTGCCAGCAATGGATCCTGTCATGATGATACTGCCTGGGCTTCACAATCGAAGCGTTTGTTCCACTGTTGCCTGGGCCATGGAGAGTACCCCATCTGTTGACGTTCATAACCTAAATGAATGTTAGCGAATAGGCGTTCTGGAAATCGGCTGGATTCATACTTCTTTGCATTTGTCCGCTGTACAGACAGAACAGTCTACTGTAGGCGAACACTCAGTTTCGACCTCACTCACGCGCACGTTGACTGGCACAAGCGTAGATTGCGTAAGGAAAAGAACTAACCAGCCATCTGTAGTGACTACCTCTATATATCTGCAATTCACAATAGAGTTCAGCTTGGACACGATCGAGGGACTTCATCGATCTATTTCACGTGTTGCAATGCGTCAAACCAGAAAAGGGGAGCGCGACCATCAAGAGGAATAAGCGGAAACGCGTCCAACGCGTCCATCGAAAGAGGTGAGTAATACTCGTTGAGGGAGAACGTCAAAAGAGTAAGCGATATGCTTACAGTTTTCTTGTTGAGGACACCAGCAGCCGCAACACAGACGTCCATCCGTCTCTATCCGCGATCTCTTTCACTTTATCCCACATACTCCTTTGGTCGCGCGCGTCGGTAGAAATTTAAAGGTATTCCAGCCGAGACTCAATACCCCATCCGACTTACAAAGTACCAAGTACTCTTCCACTCCTTTGATGGTTGCGAAGACAGATCAATGCAGTAGGTCGTTCGGTCAGTTCGCCAAAGAGCGAACGTCATTTCGAGGCCGAGACTACCATTACCACCGGTGACGATGCCCACGCGATCTTTGAGAGAGAATTTCTCGAAGATCTTGGGTCGTGGCACTGTTGTTGGGTCGTTGGCCGCCTGAATTGCAGCACTGATGCCAATAGGCGACAACGGTGAAATCAACTGGACCGATGGTGACTGTCGCACAACACTGCCTGGTTCGCAGAGCCTGGCGCTGGAGTCATTTTGCGAGAGCCAGAGCAATTATAGTCCTGAGAAATAACATCATGGTAGACCTGAATTTGATACAGTTGCATATATGCACACTATCACTTTCGCTTCCTGGTCTCTTGAATCCCGCACAACTTCCGGTCCGGTAATCACGCTACCGCGATTGACTTCAAAGGGGGTTGAAGGGTCAAGGATGGGTGACATTACTTTCATGTGGCGTAACTTGTACACTATGACAACAGACCAACCACTGAGGCTTTGGACTCCTCCATATAATACAGGTATGGGTACATTGACTTAGATGCGCATTACCATGCCTGAAACCCTCCACTAACAAATATACTAACAGAAATTGACGTCAATTCGAATTAAACATCGTTGAGTGCCACTCACTTGCTTCCAGTACAGAAACTTGATGCATCGCTCGCCAACCATGCGACAACGCCTCGGAGCTCGTCCGGCCGGCCAATTCGGCCTAACGGTGCCGAATCAGACCATCTCTTTAGTGTCTCCGGTTGCTTTAGAAATTCTGCTGTCATTCTAATAAATCATGGTATCAGCGCAAGTTCGAACAGGTGTGAAACACACGGACGGGCTGCGAATGTATCCCGGAGAGATTGAATTCACGCGGATTCCTTTGCTTCCGAGCTCACATGCCATGCTTCTGGCCATTTGAAGCACGGCTGATTTACTCGCACCATATGCAACTATATCGTCTTCCTAAACACGTTCGATCAGAACTATGGGCTGTCGTGATCAATCCGAGGACTCACTTTGAGGCTGCTATGTCCAGCAATCGATGATATGAAGATGATGCTTCCCGGATTGTCGAATCGAAGCATCTGCTGTCCCGCAGCTTGGGCAGTGTATAGTGACCCATTCACGTTGGTATCAATGACCTGGGATACCTCAATCCCCTTTGGCTAATTCCAGAAAACCAAACACACCTCTTGGTAGGAACCTTCAGGGAACTCGACGGCCTCCTTCATTACCTTAGGAACGATGCCCGCGGCCGCGATACACACATCCATTCTTCCTTCCTTGTCTCCAATGACTTTGACCTTGTCCCACATTCCCTTCTGATCTCGTACATCACCTGACACATATTCCAATCGACCACCTAACTTCTTCACAAAGTACTCAGTACTCTTCCACTCCTTCGATGGCTCCAAAGGCAGGTCAAAACAGTAAATCGCTCGCGCCCCTAACTCGCACAATGCGAGAGCCATCTCGAGGCCAAGACCACGATTTCCACCAGATACGATCCCCACTCGATCTTTGAGAGAAAATTCTTCAAATATCTTAGGCCGTGGCACTACTTTCGGATCGGCGGCGGCTTGAATTGCAGCGTTAACGCCTAAGGGAGCCAACGGGGAGCTGGACTGAACCATCAGCGATTGTAGGACAGCAGTGGTCCGGAACATGCGGCGACATGACCTCTGCATGCGCTGAGAATTCAGTCGTACGGGGGCAGCAACGCTGTACAGATTTCTGAGTGGTAACATCCAGACGGGGCGTGTCCTACATGCGTGAATAACGCCTTTCCTTTATAACCATTACAATCAATTGTGATTTCTCACCGAACCTTCCTCATGCCAAAGAATACTGATTGTTGACGTACTTGTATGGAAAAATATGTACACATACAGGATCTAATAATACAACCAAATGACACATCAGCGAGCGGCATAGAAGACTCCGTGAGAAAGAAGAAAAGTTTACGAGGGTTTGGGCAGGTGTATGAGCCAAGGTACGACTTTGGCATTTATTACGCGTAAGAAATGGGCACCGTGCCAACTCGGCAAATCCTTCCCATTCCATTGATCGACCATCTTCATGATTTTGTCATTCTCATCAAGGTCAACGACGACGACGGAATCAATGATCTGGAAGCTTGAGAAAGCAATGAATGAGTAATGATCAAATAACTCACTTTCTTCCGTTTCATAAAGCGGTAGGTATATTCCTGCAATAAAGAGAAGACGAGTCGATTAGGCGAATGTGTCGACGACATAACTCGCATCGACAATGTCTTGGATTTCGAGAATAGCTTTGGCTGAGAAACGGCTGAGTGACATTGAGTTCCAACGATTTCGGCAGCATACCATGGCAAACCACTAGACAGGATGAACATGAGACAGGAATGAATTTGAATGATCCAACCAAATAATCTGTACCTGAGCTGCGTACTCGTTGTATCCTCTACACAACGATGATGGATCCTAGAGGGTTTTTAACGAAAAGGAACAACAAAAAGGAGAACCGTATACCTCAAAGACAGCATCAGGACTCCATGTCCTTTCAAAAATTTCTACTGTCGGCCGACATTCGTACAGTTCTCGTAAGTCATCCAGTACCCTCATGTGGTCTGGCTTCAGTCGCCTGTGGTTTTCTCCATGATCCTGACTACTAGTACTTCTCCGGTGCTTCAGAGGAGATTGACGGTCAAGCTTAACACCCGAGTAGTGTGCTCCTCCAGCAACAGATTCTACTAGAGCGGAGGTGTGGATGGGAAGCAGAGGAGGATGATGATAAGTTAGAGTGGGTGGGGAAGGGGATCTTGGAGGATTGGATGTGGCGGAGCCTCGCGAAAGTGTTCGCCGATGCTTTGACATGGCTCTGCAAAGTAAATGTCATTGTGACGTAATATGAAGTCATGCTTGTATACATAACAACAATAAACAGATCACATCGTCGCGAAAATTACAGCTATCCAGCGCATGTTAGAGCAACACCGTTCAAAATACCATGGCTAGCTCCTCTCATTGTACAAGTAAAAAATTCTATTTTCCATTAGTCCCTTGCCATAGCCCATACGTTGTTCCTGGCGTTGTTTGCCACAAGCGAATCGTCCCTACAAGTAAAATTCAGTCAGTAATATAAAGGATAGATATGAGCAAGCTCTCACCGTCCTCTAAGAAATGTTTCAAGTTCAAGGAAGGCAAGGTTATGGTGTGCAGAATGGGATAGGTGGAATGAGGCTTACCACTTCCGCTAGCGTACATCTCGCCGTCAGGACTAAACTCCACGCAATGCACGGGTCCATGATGCCCTTTCAATACTTCCCGCTCCTCACCATCTATCCCATGAACGCGTACCCACTCGTCTCCAGAGTTTCCGGTCACAAATCGGTCTTTAAGGATGGGGTGTATGGAGGCGGAGGATGGACAATAAGGCAAATTGAGGGTGTGCTGAGCGCTACCATTCGGCAAGCCTGGAATGAACGCGACGGTGTTTCCTGACGTTACGACAAGGCGTTGAGTTGGCGCAGACCACTCCATCGACGTGATAGGGCCGGGGAACGTAAGAGAAGTCGTCAAATTTCGTGTACGAAGATCCCACCACCTAGTCACAGTTTGAGTCGGAATTTGGTATGTGTAACGGCAAGTACGCACTTGATTTTGCCATCTTCGCCGGCAGTGACACCAGTGTGGTCCCCGATCCAAACAACGCTCTTCACCATCCCATCATGGGATAGCACCCCAGAGTCGCATAAAAATTCCGGTTCTGCATCTGGACGATCAAGATCAAATATCCTAACTTTCTTCTCTTGGCCACCGGTTAGGAGATGTGAAGCTGTTGGCGATAAGGCGACGGTCCGGACAATGTGATTGTGGGGGAAAGAATGTATCGGTGATCCTGTATAAGTATCCCAGATTTTCCTGCAGGTCAGCCATTAATTAAGACGTTGAATTGGAACAAGGAATCATTTTTGACATACGCTGTGAAATCCGCGCTACCTGTAGCAGCCCGGGACGCATCAAGCGAGAGCTTAGTGCTCCAAACAGCACCCTTGTGACCGAGGAAGGTGCCGATCCAGTCTCCAGTCCATTCTCTCAACATCGGATTTCCATCCTTACAGCTGGAGACGAGTAAATAGGTACCATCGTCTTGGATTCCTGAAAATGAAAGGTGTGTGACAGGTCGTGTATGGCCTGGTGCCACGAGAGGTGTAGACTTCTGGTTCATTGACATTAAATCGTGCTAAAAGCGGAGTTCGTCGTCGTGATACAGGCGCGCCGCGCACTGGGCTGGGGAGGAGAACACGAAATCAGCTGGTGGTTGTATCTCGTGGCACACATTCACTTTCCTTTTCGAGTCGGAGAAATCACTTTGCACCTCTTTGTCTAGATCTCTCACCATCATCGATCCATCTGAGTTCATCTCCCATGTTGTCTCCAAAAATGAGGGCAGAGAAGTCAGCAGAATGATCAGGAGAGCTCAGGATGAATGTTCGTGACGCTGATAAGGAATAATTTCACGTGTGAGTAGAATCATGAACATCATGACCCTCCAAGTCAGATGGTTCAAGTTCGTCACTATGTGCTAGTATCTACAAATATGTCAGACGGAACGTCTGGCTATTGAAATAATAACTTTTGGCTGTATTACGGCCTGTTTGAAAGGTCCGGAAATCTTCTTTTTCAATGTGATTCAAGTATTTCACGCCACACGGATCTCGATAGGTCAAATCTTTCGACATTTTTATATTATCTCTAGACGCGAGCCAGAGCACCTCAGAGCACCCTCTTTGGAACATCACCTCTGTTAACCCAATCAGGACCCTTTGGTCTCCCACCTGACTGTGAGGTCGGATCTTCAATAATCACAGTGTCGAGAACTACTCAAAAATGTTGGTGATCCCTCATTTAAAAAAACCAACTTCTTAATATGGTAAGAGGCGCACAATGTCGTTTGTTTGTAGTCAGAGTGATTTAAAAATCCAACGATGTATTTCATGCTCACCACGCGTGTGTTACAACTTGAATATCAATCCGACGGAGTACTCGAAAGTGCGTGTTTTTCTTGTTTGGTTTAAATCTCCGTATATCACTCTAACCTACAAACAAACGACATTGTGCGCCTCTTACCATATTAAGAAGTTGGTTTTTTAAAATTTTGCCAAAAGTAGCGGCCGCTAAGTTTCTTATTTAAAAGTCGGAACAAACTCGGAAGTCGGGAGCCGGCGAATGGAATCAAACTCCGTGGCCCTCGGTTACAGAATTGCGCCATCCTGTCAAGAAATTACTACAACTGTGCTAATAAAGCAGTCGTAAACAAGAAAAAAACAATATTGCGCGCGAGTTGTACAACCTTTAACCAGGCACCTTCTACCTCCTGCTAAATATCGCGATTTCTGGGCTCTCGAAGGCGTGTTAAAGCACTATTCTTGCTGTCGAAGAGGAACCTTATCACTTGAAGCCCACTCAACCAACTGATCCATCTCCACACGGTTAAAATTTGATAAAAGCGTGTAATCAATCTGTTCTTCTTCGTCTTCCTCTGCCATGCCTTCCCTTTCGTCAGCTAGGAGGATCGGTAAAAGAATTATCGGATACCCAGAGGAAATTGTCCCCGTCGTGACTGTCAAGGAATGGGTATACGACCAGACCGTCAACCCCAAACAACGCGTAAGTCGATAGCCAACCCCGTCGTTAGCGCTGCTCACATTTTTTTCCAGGCTATAGACTACCTGGTTAGCATGTTCCCGATTCTGCAATGGATCATGCGTTACAGTCAGTACAACCTTCTCTGGCCCTTCCAAGGACGACCAAAAGATGACTAAGATTCATCTATTAGACTTTGGCTGGCTGACGGGCGATGTAATTGCTGGATTGACCGTCGGAATAGTCGTTGTTCCGCAGGGCATGTCGTATGCTACGGTAGGTTTCTTTCTGGAACTGTTGCGCTCTGTCGATAATCTTTGGTAATGACATCGTTAGATTGCTACCCTTCCTCCGGAGTATGGTCTCTATTCGTCCTTTATTGGCGTCTTGATCTATTGTGTAAGAAAATCCGGCTGTTTCTCTCAAATCCAATGACTAAAACTGTATCTAGCTTTTCGCGACGTCCAAGGATGTGTCGATTGGCCCTGTCGCTGTCATGTCCCTCACTGTATCACAGGTAATCAAGCATGTTCAAAATGCGCACCCGAATGAGTGGTCCGGGCCAACTATTGCGAGCACACTTGCGCTGATTACTGGTTTTATCGTCCTCGCCATCGGCCTCCTCAGAATCGGTTGGCTCGTGGAATTTATTCCTCTCCCTGCCGTCAGCGGATTCATGACTGGCTCCGCCATCAACATTGCAGCTGGTCAAGTTCCTGGACTGATGGGAATAACTGGATTCGAGTATGAGTGACTGTCATAGATATCACATTAACCTACTGATCGCTATTTTTATTCAGCACACGCGCTGCAACGTACCAGGTTATCATTAACACCCTCAAGGGACTTCCAAGAACTCGTCTCGACGCCGCATGGGGCTTGACGGGCCTAGTTGCCCTCTATTCCATTCGCATGGTGTGCGACTTCCTGTCGAGGCGATACCCCCGTAGAGGCGAGATTTCCTTTTTTGCCTTCGTCTCGAGATTCTAAAACCATATTCTTGACAGCTCGCTGGTTCTTTTTCATAAGCGTCATGAGAAATGCTTTCGTTATCCTAGTTCTCACCATCGCTGCGTGGCTTTACACACGGCACAGGAGATCTGCCTCCGGAAAATACCCAATCAAAATCTTGCAGACAGTTCCCGCTGGCTTCAAGCATATCGGACGACCATCTGTGGAACACAAACTACTCACCGCCATAGCTCCCGAACTCCCCGTAGCAACCATCATTCTTCTTTTGGAACACATTGCTATCTCTAAATGTACGCCATTGACTTCATGATTATTCTCTGTTAACCCACATCACTCATTTAGCATTCGGTCGTCTGAACGGGTATAAAATCAACCCCAATCAGGAGCTCATCGCTATTGGTGTCACGAACACAGTTGGCTCTTGCTTCGGAGCATATCCTGCTACTGGTTCTTTCTCTCGCTCTGCGTTAAAGTCCAAGTCTGGCGTCCGTACCCCGGCCGCTGGTATCATCACCGCCGTGGTGGTGATAGTTGCACTATATGGTCTTACGCCTGCCTTCTACTGGATTCCGAACGCTGGCTTGTCTGCCGTCATTATTCATGCGGTCGCCGATCTTGTCGCATCCCCATCCCAGGTACTTTTAGAGGTAGAAAACTTTCCGTAAACTTGACGCTTACGAAATTTCATCAGGTATACTCGTTTTGGCGTGTTTCTCCGTTGGAATTTCTCATTTGGGTGGCAGCTGTCCTCATCACGGTCTTTTCATCCATTGAGAACGGCATTTACACCTCGATTTGCGTGTCCCTTGCGCTTCTCCTCATCCGACTCGCCCATCCACGAGGTTCCCTTATGGGTAGAGTCAAAATCATGACAAACTCTCCTGACTCCAAAGATATCGAGACCCGTGAGGTCTTTGTCCCATACAGCAAAAAGAATGTCAATCCCCACCTTCAAATCGAACCTCCTTTGCCTGGCGTGATTGTCTACCGTTTCGAGGAGAGTTACTTGTATCCTAACTGTTCCCTTGTCAACGACGCTCTGGTTGACTATGTCAGGGAAAACCTACGTCGAGGCAAGGACATGAGTAACGTCAGTGCTAGCGACCGCCCATGGAATGATCCTGGACCTAGACGTGACATCGGTGCATCGGAGCAGGAGCAAAATCTGCAAAAACCTGATCTTCACGCTATTGTCCTGGACTTCTCTCAAGTGTATGTTCTGCTTCGTCTGGCTACCCTGACAGGATATTTATTCTGCGTTTAGGTCTCATATTGACACCACTGCAGTTCAATCGCTCATAGACACGCGTTCCACAGTAGAAAGATGGGCTGACCACCCTGTCGAAGTGAGAGTTTCTTGATTTTTGGAGTGCCCACAGTCTGACTTTAATCTATCCAGTTCCATTTTGCAACCGTTCTTTCTCCATGGGTCCGACGTGCCTTAATAGCAGGAGGATTCGGACTCGGAATATCCTCCTCTACAATACCACTTGATCTTGCTTCTGTCGTTCCTTACGGCGAGAGTACTACCAACTTTGTCGCCATCCAGGATGTCAATCTGGCGCACGACCTGGAAAGTGGCGACGTTAAGAAATCTCATAGTGGGCCAGAATTGCAATCAGAGTCGGAACTCGTCATCTCGAAAGACACGCCTTTCTTCCACATAGATTTGATATCGGCCGTCCGCGCGGCAGAGAGTGGAATCGGGCGTTCCAGTTCTTCCGATTGATTATTATGATTTATGAGGTTTACGAGGATGGCATGATTTATCACGTTTGTTGAGTACTTGCAAAATTTACTTTTTTAATGTAATATAGTTAAAACATGTACGTTTAACACATTCTTGACGGTAAAGTCAGGATGCTGATGCGGGAAGTTCGTTGGGACCTCGTCAGTTTATAAGAGTCTGAGGATAGAATTTGATCGGAACCTTCAATTAATATTTGGTTATGACACTTTGGTCATGATAAAATCTGGAATTCTTGTCCTGCCTATACGCCGCACCTTCTCTTCTTGTCAAGCCGCATTCGCAGGCCACAATAAAGTATGAAGTTCGACGGTACCTCAAGGAATGTTACTGAACTACTTGCGAATTGAAGTGGTCAAAAATCAAACAGAAGAAAGGTGCAAATGATGCCCAAAAGAGCGTCATTTTCGGGAAAGCCGCTCGAGTCAGTGTCTTGGAGTGTATCTATATGTATGCTAACCTTATCTCTTAGGACATAGTGTTGGCCGTCCGCCGTATACGCTTTCCCTTTCCGTGTTAGTCGTAAACTGACAGCTTCTGAATCAACAGAGGGAAAAAGTACTGATCCACTGAAAAATTTGCAACTTGCTGCTGTGCTCAAGCGTGCGAAAGATATGGATGTGCCAAAGGAGAATGTTGAAAAGGCCCTAGCTAAGGTTCGTTGCATAAAGAGCCCATCTCGGGTTCATTGGCGCTCTTCTCGACGTTAACCTCAAAGCCAGGCCAGCCGGAGCAAGGATCAGAGTGGCGACACTTTCATATATGAGGTGTTGGCATTCAATTCTGTTGGTCTCATAATGTGAGCATTGGTTAGTTGCGATTTTTCTTGCAAACGCTGATGGTTGTAGAGAGTGCGCGACGGATAACAACAATAGGACGATACATACCCTTCGCGAAATTCTGAATGACTATGGGTATTCTATTCTACCTTTCATATCTTAAGGGAACACCCTTCTGATATACGATAGAGCACGACAGGCTCCTGTCAAATTCATGTTCAAACGCGTGGGCTATGTGGCTGTTTCTCCGGTTGATATTTCAAATCAGAACAGTCAAGATGAACTAGTAGAGACTGCCTTGACCCACGGAGCCATCGATTTCGACAATATTGGGGATTCTTCAGGTTCCTTATGGGCGAGTAATCCGTCTTTCCTTCTCAATATGATATTGACAGCTACAATCTAGTTCACCTCCGAACCGGACGCTTTATTATCATTATCTTCTGCTATTACCCAAAACTTTTCGCAAAAGTGGAATGTAGATATCAGTGAAGTTCGGTACATACCATTGGAAGATAGCCCCGAGGTTTCCGAAGAAGCTAAAAACGACCTCAAGGCACTCGTTGACCAGTTAGAGAACCACGAGGATGTCCTCCAGGTGTGGACTAGCTCGCAAGACGATCGTTGACAGCTTCTAGGTTGTACATAGCGTATGTATATCCAATGATAATGTTTGCGTAGAAAGAATGATGATTTGTTCGTTAGTTTTTAGTGATATGGCTCGACGCCGGGGAGAAGTAAAATCCACGATGCGCCTCCTCTCCTACAACTCCAGCTTGCTGTGCCAGCTTAGGGTAATGACTCAAGTCCGAAACGCTAGTGGGAAGGTCTTTCTTGGAAAAATCTTGCCCAAGAGATATCAAAGAAGTTGTTTCTCCCCCTCTTCTTGTAGAAGGACAAGGGCAATTGATGGTTTGAATTTGTTTGTACTATCTTGAGAAAATTATCTTGGAACTGTTTGAGTCCTTTGATGCGCATGACTACCCCGTTCTTGCGGGTGCATCTTCTCGTGGCGTACTACCTGATTGTCTGAAGAACTTGAAAACCATCATACTGGCGATTTTCAAGTTACGGGGTAATGAGCTCTTCCAAATCGTGCCTTTTTAGAGAAATGTCGTGCCTTGATGACTCAGTAGGTCTCAATATAGAGGCACCCGGACGGGGGAATGGGTGTCAACGACTGCACGTCGACGAAGCTTCAATCTGCATTTTTCGTTTGCCCTGCGTGTATAACCTCGGAAGAGGTAGAGGTACAAAAGCGAGTAAGCTGAAAGGTTTCAGATCGTTCTGGGTTGGTTGGTTGGTTGGATTACCGGCGCGGTTCGCGTGCGAACATGTTCGGGTCGCGAGTCTGGTCCGTCAGCGGTGACAAAAGTCTTGAGGCTTGGATGCTTCTCACTCTCTTGAAGACCATTATACAAAACAATTCGAGCAGAACCAAGTATTGGTGGTTCGCCATCATCATTCCTCCAATTTTGTGTCGTTTGAGAGCGTCATATAAGGAACTTGTTCTCTGACTTCTCTGATTTTTCATGGCGGCTACGTCTAGTCGCTCGATCGTCATAAGTCTTCAGATAAGATTTCAGGCTTGAGGTCCCCACACCACTAAGAACTGTGATTACGGTCAGGGAACGACGTGTTGCAATCAATAGAAAAATACTTCTCGCGTCTCGGTCTGACTTACGATTCAAGACATCCTTTGCTTAAGGACAGAAGCAAGTATAGCATCGGCAACCACGATTATGTATCTTCTGGTACACAACACTAAGGAAGGATAAGTAAGCAGCGCGATGGTATCTCATATCAATACAATCGTCGCGAGAGGGGGGTACCGAGAACGAAAATGAACATGTCTGAGAACGAGTGTTATCAAAAGCTACTTGTAGTATGATGGGAGTCAACCCACCTGCGGTCAGTTTCGCGCTTGTCATAATCGGCAAATTTCATTCTTGAGAGCAAACTGCTTTTAGAGGCGGGAAAGGATATGTCTCGCTGAAGATTGGCATATAGTAGAGGTTGAAGCATCCAATCGTACCGTGCGACTCGGCGACGGCGCAGATATTCTTGATTGTATCAACTTACTTATAGCCTTTCGATAGCTTCCATGATCCTGTATGTTGATTGATCGACTATTGAGCGGTGAGCTCCTACTAGTAGAACCGAGTTGCTCACCATAGTCCCAAAACACAGCAACTTACGACAACATACTGGTCACAAAGTTCAGAGGGAGATTAACTCCTTGAAAATAGCCAGAGAAAGATTCTCTCATTCAGTCTTGAAGCCAGACGACGCTTGGTGGAAGTCAGAAAGAGGAGCGAAGTATATGCATACCTGTGGTCTGGTTCTGATAGATCTGCCATCCTCAAACACGAGATAGAATAATTGAAATCCAAATATGTTATAAAGTGACTCGAATCGACTCGTCGATTATGAAAATGCACTGAAGAGACAAGGCACAGAGTTTAGTTCGGTAGTACTCTGGTCTCATCAATTCAGAATCATGTCAGTCGGGATTTGATCAACCTATCTTTGCATTATACCATTCAGGCCGCAGCGCTATCCATGCGCCTCCCTCTTTTCCGCCGAGTTCGATGATGCCTGCTTTCTCTGCTAGGGCGACGTACTGCCCGAACCTCTCGGTACCGGCCCGTCGATACACCATGTTATCCTTACTAGCCAGCTCTACGGCAATCCCAGAACGGAATGGGCGAGAAAAGCCTTTTGAGCGATGAAATTCGAGTCGTTGTACTAGCAAGCTGAATTGAAGTGGAACCACTTTGGGTTGGCTCTGCTGTGCCGGTTGGGTCGAAGCCGACGCTGTGCCATCTCCTTTGGAAATCGGTGATACTTCACCAACAGGATGTACTTGGATGTTCTGTGGAACCGGAGGTTGGTGTGATGACGGTGACGTGGGAACGGCTCTGACAATGGGTGTGGTTCCCACCGCTGAGAGATTCTGCTGAGTTGGGGCTGTGATCAAATCTTGGCTTGAAAGTGTAGGAACGGGAAGGGGTGATATGTTCTCAGCAACAGAAGTCTTCTGGATGGAGCTCTGTGTTTCTAGGGTAGAACGATACGCGCTGGATCCTCTAGCCGTACTTCCTGATTGGTCTTCTATGGGAGAAGGCTTGTTCACGACCGTTGGGGTCGACGATGTTTCGCCCGTAAACAATACCGCAGGGGCAGACTCTGTCTGAGAAGGAGACCTAGTCATAGGTAGAGAGTCCTCAGTTTCATGTGATGTAGGTGTAGCCGGTCGCGGATAAGCTGAAATTTCCTTGGGGATATCTCCTCTGCCCACCCGTGGATTAAAGGACCCATAGTAGTGGGCGATACCGTTGCCTTTGTAGCGTAGGTGGTCCATAATATCAATATCAAATTCTTCGCCGTTTGACCGGCTAGCACGGCGCAGGAAAGAGGGAAACTTATTCGACCTCTCCCTCGGGAAGTGCGAGGCAGAGGTTTTATATCCCTCATGAAGAGGTACAGGGCCATCGCGTGGTGACCAACATTCATCTACAACATCAGCGCCCAATACATCAGTGTTCCAGTCCAAAAAGATTGACGCCTGTATCTTCAGACTTGTATGGATCCCAGGAAGAGATATTATCACAACCCTATATCGACGAAGTCGTAGTACAGACACTGCATACGCAAAGTCACGATCTCCTGATATGAGTATGATAGTAGATGGTGGGGGGTTGTCAATAGCATACGCGAGCATATCCACTAAAAAGACCAAATGAAGCTCAGTCGACTCTGGTTCCAGCACGAGGTTCAGCTTACCAAGCATCATTTTATCTGCAACATCCTTGCGACCGTTGTGAGGGCAGTCCGTTAGGGACACACCTGAAGACTGGAGTTCTGAGCGAAGGACAAGAGATTTGGAGAAGGTAGCAGGATCAGACAGTTCAACGTAAGCCTTGAACAACTTGATAGTCCCGAAGGAATGAGCTACATGACGTATTTTCTTGACAATCTCGTAACCAGTGTATTGGGTAGCAGCAGCGCAATTTTCTATGACTCTCATGTTCAGCAATATCATTCAAATATAAAAGTAAAATCAAACCGTAGTCCCAGAATATCGCGACATCCTCGGGTGGCATTTCCGTGTGTTAAGGTGGGAAGGGCCCAAAGACCGCCTTCCCACCTACTTCAGCAAGGCATATAAGGGGCGCTCACGGGCGTCAATCACATATCAGAACTTTGTCCTTCACTTGGTACTTAAAATGAATACATTAAATAAAGTTACGTAGGTGTAGATGTAACTCCGATATCAACCCATGATTACAATGGTGTGATATCAGTCGGGCGTGCTGGCGGCAGTGACTGTCCACGAGATACTACTTACACCTAAGCTACAGTCAAGAGGGAAATCTAGAGGAGCTGGCCCATTCAGGCCGGAGAGATACCCATTGATCACTTCCTGAACCTCCTAATGTGACTATACCAGCTTCCTCCGCCAACATAATGTACGACGCGAACTTGCTAACTCCTGCCTGTGCATAAAGACCCTTGACTTTTGCGAGATCAGTTCCCAAGTCCATACGCAGTGTTTGCTTCTGCTTCTGTTCCTGAGCACGCCTCCGCAATGCTGCGATCAATGGTAAGAAGTGAGACGGAGCAGGTTTAGCGACTGCAGGTCTTGTCGGCAGCGGTTGCGCTACGATAGGACTCGCTTTTTGTTTTGTCAAATCCACAGGAGCTGTAGGTATTGGTTTAGTAGACGAACTGGGTGGAGGTGTAGAGGAAATAGGTGCCGTAGGTGCAGGTACAGTTGTAGTCACCGGGGCAGAGGTAGCTAGAGTGACGGGTGCGGTGAGTGTATCCGGTGCAGAGGTAGCTAGAATGACGGGTGCGGTGAGGGTACCCGGTGCAAATGCTGGTGTGGATGAATTCCACAAATTATCAGCTCCAGCTGATGGTACTGGAAGGGATGTAGACACTGGTGATGGAGTCTTCACAGCCGTATTTTCAGGAGCTAAAGGCGAGGACTGTGTAGTTCGGGGCTCCGTAGTTTCATTTCTGGAGAACGGGAAACCTTCCCGAAGGTCTGGTTGGGATGAGCTTTCGAAAACGATGTCGCCATCAGTAACAAAGGTCGGTTTGACTGTCTTATACTCGGGCGAAGGCGAAAGCGTTTGTGGTGCTGACTGCGCGGATCGGAACGACGCAGCGGGAGAATATGGTCGGGAAGTCGTTCTCGACGGAGTCCGCCACGAGCTTCCTGTATTTGGGAACGCGTGATCATGACGACTGCTATAAGAACAGGTCTGGTGATCAGGACAAGATCTTTGGCCTAGGTCAGCGGACTCAATACTGCCCTCATCTTTGATGTTACGGCTTTTGCCCTTTCGATCCGAGTCGGACGTGACCCCATTGAGTGACGTTGAAAGATGACGTGCCCTCTGGGGTACTGGTGGAGGAGGAGAAAGTGATAGTCCGTCATCTTCCCTCTCACGCAGAACCTTTGTATTCCAATCGAAGTGTGCATCAGCTTGTGCCACTAGGGTGCTGTGTGCGTCGGGGGGACACAATACGACAACTTTATACTTGCGATGGCGTAGTGTGGAGATGGCATAAGCAAAGTCTCGGTCTCCAGAAATAAGGAAGATGGTTGCGGGGGCTGGGTGGTCAATGGCAAATGTAATCATGTCGACTACAAGAACCCGTCAGTGATTTCAAACCTTTGGAAGACGCTGTACAACAAACCAAGCAGCATTTTGCTGGCAGCTTCGGCGCCGCTTTTATGGTGTGGACAATCTATTAGGGCCACCCCAGATGCCTGTAACTCTGACCAGAGTCTTAGGGTAGACGATACTTCAAGGTAAGCTTTGAAGGAGACAATAACTCCAAAGTCATGGGCCAAAGAGCGAATTGCTTGTATTGTTTCGTATCCGGGAACTCCTGATCGAGGCGGCAGATTCTCTGCAAACATATCAGTCCAAGCGTACTTTTAGGCAAGAGAAGGACGTACCAAAATCCCAGAAAACAGCAACATGCTCAGGCTGTTGCATGACAATTGAGATGCAATTCGTATCTCTGCGCTCGTTATCCTTAAAAGATCCAGAAGGGTGCTTGATGTGAGCCGTAACGGTACAAGGCAGTCTTTGATTGCCATGAGGCACATTACATATTCAATGCGTTGACTTGCACGCCACTTCTGCACGTTCAAATAGTATGATCGGAGAAGACACGGCGCCATCCTTTCGTTGAATGCAATAAGATTCCGCTATCGGATGATGGCTGCCTGTTCAATGTGCACAGAGTCCGTTGACTATCCTCAGAGCGGTTTAGTGAAACAAGCAAACCCCTCATCGGGACCACAACCGGGATGAACACATGTAGAGTCATCCCACTGTAGTAGGCGCAATATGAAAAACCATATACACACGTTGTTAATGCCCAGAGAGCGTTAGTGTTGATGTACACAAACATCTTCATCGGAATATATGCCGCTTGACTCACGCTCGACACGCTCGAGCCACGCTAACACTTCTATCAGCATCGAGCGAGGGGGAGGTAAATATATATCGATTTATTGTATGTTCTTGCCCAATCTAGCGAGATGGTAATTAATAGCAGGCTTTGGTAGTTTCTTCGGAAGCGGCTATGAAAGTGCAAAAGGAGTCGTCAGATAGGAAGTTCAACACAAGGAGCAACAAGCAGAACGCACTGTCGTCCGCATGCACTGAAACAAGACCTCAGCTGACTCTTTGCACAGGCCCACCGAATTAAAATCTCTGTGCGCCGCCCAGCAGCCAAGCATGGCAGCCAGCTGTGGCCCACACATGTTATGTGTGGGATCTGAGTGAGAAGACATTAGTGAATTATCGACAAGAAGATGTGCAACTGACGAACTCTTTCGAGCCCGGACCTTGAGGTTTTTTATGTGGATGGTCATTGCAGCGACGCACACACTCAACTTTGGTCAAAATTGTAGTGAGCTCACGTGATTCATCTCCGATTTCTCCACGTCATTTCACAAATGGATGCTCAGGCTGCTGACATTGACCCTGATCACTAGCTACCACGAGGGTGACAGACTCCCTCTCCAACGCGTCTCGCCCTTAGTGATCTCGCTATTGCAGAAAGATGACCTCTTTGAACAAGAACAATTCGGGTAAGTAGCATGTGATACGTTTCTGACAAGCATGTAGCATCTCAACGTAATAACAAGCGGTCAAGCGTATTATGCAGGAGGCCAAGGAACTAGCTAATGATCCTTCTACGGACTATTCTGCCGCCCCATTGGAAGTGCGTGACATTTTGTGTTGCCCAATGCCTGGATTCAAATGCATGTTGGATTGTCTAGGATGACATATTCGTCAGTCGTGTGCGAGCAACTCTCGCGATATTGAACTGAAGCTTGGCCTAGGAATGGCACTGTACCCTACGCGGGCCTGCGGGTACAGAATTCGAAGGAGGGCTGTATCATTTCCGTATTCTGTTACCTGCAGAATACCCATTCCGACCTCCATCGCTCATGATGCTCACGCCGAATGGAAGGTTCGAGCTTAATACCAAGGTCAGTCCTGGTCATGATTTTATCCAACGTAGACTGACTACTTGCCACGGTGTAGATCTGCATTAGTTTCACGAATTGTGAGCGCCATCTCCAGACCAACTCTGTGCAGCGTGATGCTGACTCGAGCTTTCAGACCACGAGGAATTGTGGCAACCAGCATGGGGTGTTCGGACAGGTGTGTCATATCTACCGACATCGACGGCTGTTCCGCTTACGCACAGATAGCTATTATTGGACTTCAGGGTTTTTTTCCTCTCAAGGGGCAGCAGGCTGTCGGCGTAGGGTCTATTGAATATCCTTCGGCAGAGCGAAAACGTTTAGCAGCTCTGTAAGCGCTCTTTTTCCTCCCTAATGTTTGGACTCACATAAACAGATCACGAGAATGGGTCTGCCCCCATTGCAAAGAGAGTAATCTGATATTACTACCTGACCCACCGATCGTAGCGAGTGGTCAAGAAAGTATCAACATCACTGGACCTTTATCCGCGCAACCAGAATCGGAGGCAGCTCCAGAGCCGCCTCAGCCTCAACCTAGCACCACTTCAGAGTCGCCTCAGCCTAGCATCACTTTAGAGCCGCCTCAGCCTCAGCCTAGCACCACTTCAGAGCCAGCAGTTGTACACAGCATCGAAACTCTTCTCCCTCCGGGTGCCATTGCTGGCCAGACCCGGCCAGGGCCATTTATCACACGGGCTGCAGTAGAGACACCACCAACGATACGCGCGACGCGTAAGCCGCCGCTTTTACTGGTTGACGGGGCGATTTGTATGCTGTTCGTAATCGCATTTGCGATCATATGCCGTAGGATGGTTTAGTCATTTTGTAATTTGTATTATCAGTTGTAGGATAGGAATTCGAATCGAAGACCCTTTTGTGCCGAAAAGCTGTCTCGAAACGATCGAGCGCAGATATCCGAGACGAGACAAATGCGAACTACCGTCGATCGAGAATTACTATATATATTCCAGCTTCGCGACTTGAATGGGCGCGCACTGCTTCATGACCGCCCCAGCACGAAAGGCGTCCATTAATCGCAGAAAGTCCTTGCAGCTGTCCCATCATTCTCTTGCCGCTCCCATTCCACCCTCCCTGCTCCAGTCACCATATCTCGATCCTCAGAGCATCTTCCAGCGCACTTTTTTCGCGCCACACTACCCCACCGAAGAAGATGAAAAGTGGCTTCAGGACACCGTGCCATTAGAGTACGATAAGAAAAGGGGACGATTCTCTACGTCCTCCACATCCTCATCCATTTCCCCTACCACCACAGAGGCTTCTATGCAACTCCGGCCGCGCAGCATTGGTCCCACTTATGTCCCTACCTCTCCGCCTATCGTCCGGTGGCGACTCCCATGCCACACATTATCCTCGACCTGGCACGAACCATCTCGGGTGCGATCTCTATCATCTCTAGAGGAGCAACCCGAATGCTTTGAGAGTATTCGTCCCGCCCATATCCCGACATCACCGATTGTCCGATGGGGACGTCCACGCCACATTATATCTTCGACCTGGCGCGAGCCACCCCGGGTGCGGTCTGCGCCACCATGTCTGGAGGAGCAGCACGAATTCTTTGCCTGTAGACCCTAGACTTGTCACGATTCTTCTTTTCTTTTTTCCTTATTAGGATCCAGGGGGTAGGAAGGCCCAGGTATTTCATTGCTAATCACGCTCATAGATTGCTGTCCTGTTCACATCCACGAAGAATCGGCTCAATCTAATAACCACTACAATCACGACATATATACTCATCATTATTCATCCCAAAGTACTTTTCTCACAACATTGTACAACTGACATATACATCACCAGAATACTTGTAGTGTATAATTCACGATACTGTATTATCCCCCACTATTTCTTCTTGACGTCCCGAAGACTAAATAAAATCAAGTCCTCGTCCTCCAGATTGTATGTCGCGATCGAACTTGAATTTGTGAGCATCTTGCCTTCAAAAGATAGCCTAATACGTGACGCGCCGACAGTACTGTCGATATGTCTTGTAATACGATCGCGAATCGTCGATACCAACAAATCGAGGGACAAGTCTGGGACTGTGACAATCGATCCATCGAGTTTCCATTCTGGTTTTGAAGGTTCCAAAGGAAGTTGAACCCGGAGTGAAATGGGGTGCTATATGATATTGGTCAGCAATGATTCGGAAAAAAACAAGAACATAAAAATAAAATTCAGCTTACAGGGTGCATTGCGATCCAATCTGCCTCTGGATACAACTGTCCACCTGGCAGCTTGGCAACTCGTTGCCGCTTGGCTGGAGGAACATCATCTGCACCACCCTCCATTTCGTCTGCAGAACGGACTTGGCCTACCTGGGCCTGGAGCGCTCCATTAGCCGCGGCCAGAGCTGCCATACGAGAAGGATGCAATCCAGGAGCGGGAGGCTGATAACCGAAGGGCTGGGCCGCATCCATTCCTTGATAATGCAGAGGTGGCAACATGACAGGAGGCTGATTGGAATACATGGATGCTGGCTGGGGACCTGATGAGATCGTGGCTGCCTGGTAAGCACCTGTATTGCCTGTAGATTGAGGAGGGGCTGGGAGGGATGCAGGCGCAGGAGGTAAAGAAGCGAGGGGTGGTGGAATAGCTGCAGGTCCGATTCCAGGTCCAATGGCATTTGTTTCTTGACTGTAAAGTAAACATTAGCACTTGGAGTAAGCAAGATTTTTGCCATGACTCACGGTCCGAGACCTTTTGCACGATGAAGGGCAGCAATTTGCTCGTCGAAATTGACATTCGTCGAGAACCGGTCCAAAGTATTTGCTTTTGACGCTGTGTGACCATCCCAAACCACCTTTTCTCTCTCCTTGCGCTTCTCGCGTTCTTCCTCCTCCTCCTTTTTCCTCCGCTCCTCGTCTGCCTCAGCGCCGAAAATATCCACACGTGTACGTGCGAGATTTTTAAGCGACGATACGACATTGGCACCACGTTGTAGCTCGGATGCCTGGGATTTGCGCAATTCCAAAGCATCGCGCTGTTCTTTCCAACGAGGATCCAAAAGCTCGATTCGCATGTGTTCATCCAATTCGTCGACGGCGATAGACTGACCACAAATAGAACAGGTCGTCATTGCAGTCTTTCCACCCTTCTTATCCACTATGAAGAAGATCACAATAAATAACGAGAAAGGGACCTTAGCGAAAAAGGCACTCACACTTCGGCACATAATCCGTCCGAATCTTCATGGGCCCAGCGGCATTGAGAGTACCAGACTGGAGTGCTTGCGCACGGGCAATTTCTCTCGCACGTGCTTCCTCTTCACGCTTCTGCTTGGTCTGTTCGTCTTCTACTTCCTCATCGCTCTCTTCCATCGCCGCATCATCTTCACCACCAACTCCAGCACGACCGACAGCAGCTGCAGCCTCAGCCTCAGCTGCCGCTTGACGAGCACGATGTGCCTCTACATCCTCTGCAGTGGTCTCCATAATCATTGCCGCCATCCTCTTCTGTGCTAACGTCATGTTCTCAACCTCCTGTAGGCTCATGGGGGCCGGCAGTTCCAAGTTGGCATCGGCGACAGTAAATTCGATCGTCTGGACTATAGCATAGTCATGCCAGTCAATTTCGGCAAATGCGACTGAAAGGGGAAGAAACGAAAGGAACGGTCAATCCTGCAACGACATAGAGGATATGCGACGCACTTCGCTCGGCCTCCTGATCATCCTGACGCTTCTTGTCTTTTTCACGCTTATTCTTCTCCCATTTCGCGTGCTTTTTTGCAACTTCCAGCGTCTTCCAGCGTGCATCTTCCTTCGTCCGTTCCTTCAGCTGTTCCAACACCTCCTTATTAGGTTGAAGTATCTTGGTGTATTGCTCCACCAACCGGTTAAAGTACCCGAAAAGTGAATGTGTAGGGCGAAGAAAGTCGAACTGGTAATTACGCCCTTCACGCACGGATAGATTGGCGAGAAAGCTTCGGCCTCTACACGCACTAAACAATGCAGTGAGTTTCATGATGTCACTGTGTTCACACAGTTAGTCAAGTATAGCGTAGAAATAATCAAAAAGACGCACAGGTCAATGCTGCTGATGTTCGGCATGTCCGTGATGAATTCTGGAGGTGGTGGCTCGACTCCGACATCAAGCACTTGGACAGGTTGGGGATCACCATCCTCCTTCCCATCCTTATCAGGAGTTGACTCATCTATCTCTCCCCGGTTGATTTTATCCATTCGATGTCGGTAGTACGCATGGTAGGGGTCAACTGGGTTAAGGAAGGAGAACTTGGGATCACTCCGCTGGCCCTCACGGATTTTATCCTCAAATTGCGGAGGGTTAGCAGAACGCGCGACAAAGAGCGCAGTCCTATCAATGACGGCTACGTTACAAAGAAAAGAATCAAACATGTATGAGCTACTATGGAACAGCTGCAGCTGGGAGGAGGTGCTTACACTTGATTTCCGGTGGAGGAAGAATGAGGCCGCTCGAGAACCTCAAAGAGCCGCTGCCGCCTGCCAGCTCCATCTGGATGTCAGAGACACCATTTGGGTGTACGCCGTTGGCCACGGAGAGGATAGTTGTATCGACAACAGTAGTCATGGTCAAGACGAACACTGAATGAATTCTCTCGGTGCCTTGAGATTCTTACTTTCTCACGGTCCCAGAACTTTTACCTCCTCCTCGCCGACCACGACCCACATGTTCGGCGCGTTTCGACCATCTCATGTAAATCTCGGTGGTCTTCTCTGGTGCGTGTGTCGCTCATGACCACACAAGATATCTTTGACCATGTCTCAGGAAGGTACCGTGGAAATTGTCACCGACACGGAAGGCCAACGCTCGGGCTAGGCTAAAGAAAGTCGATGCAGTCATTGAGGCAGTGAGAGCAAGTGGTGTGAAATGCAGCGCCCTGGTGAGTGTACTGGAAATTTGCATCTGCACAAGGCTCAATATATTATGCAGGACCGTGCACTGGAGTTACCGAAAGAGCATGATATGCCTGCCCAAGACAAATACACAATATTCAGCGCTAATGCCAGAGGCTATCGTAAGGGGATTCATAAGGTCCCTAAATGGACACGGGTGCGCGACAAGTTCCTCTCCTGTAGGACAGTCCCTGACGATAACCCAAAATGCACAGCGCACACTGAGGACAAACCCCAAGGGCTTCTAGTCCATTGTCGTATAGAACACTAATTGACCCTCTCCCGAGTTGACTCAAAATAATATCACCTGAATCGTTCCCTTCCTAATTGCCTGCATCACCTTCCGACCACCCAAAACCGACTTGAAGACCTCATCTCTCGTCTCCGGAATATCCAAAAGTGACCGTTTCTTGGAGTCCTTCCAAGTGACATCGAGTATAATGTGTGAGAGTGCAGAAACGGCAAGAGCGTCTTCAGAATTAATTATCAGACTTTGGTGGTAAAGATTAACTGTGAAAAACTCACCTGTATCACAGAGTAACTTTCCTACTCGTCCTGGTGTGCCCACAGCAGCACCCACCTTTGTCCGTCTCAAATATGCAACGTGCTCTGTGAGCTTGAAGTGCTTTGCAAAGAGCTTTGCGACTTCGCCGCCTTTGTCACCCCTCAACTTCTTGTCCTTTAAGACTCGTGTAACGTCTGTTACGCGCAATGCAGCTCCAGTAACGAAGATAAGGGTTGGCGCTCCTGTTGTTTTAGATTTTTGTGCTAGCCGTTTAGTGAGCGTCAGATTGGCTGTGATGGGTTGGATGACATGAGACCGGGCACCAGTTGACGAAGTAAGTTGGACAAACTTTTGATTATGAAGTCCACTAGTTGATCTAGTGTCCGTGGTCCGGTCCATGAAGTTGTATCCGCTATGGCTGACGCTGTCTACAATGTCAATTTAAGAATATCCCTTGAGATACCATGTTGTTGACACGCACCAGGTATTCGCATATCCTCCAATTCAAGCGCAGACATATTTGAGAAGACTTTGGCCTGGTGGGACGCTAAAAAATCGGAGAGCTGGACAGGTGATTGGTCGGCAATAGATGCCTGGATTACTTCAACGGTCTCTGCGAGTTTTCGTTTCTGGATCCATCGTTCGATTGATGTCGACCATCATCAAATAACAGGACCTACTTTGGCCTTTCGTTCTTTTTCCCTTTCCCGTCGCTTCCGCTTTTTGGCTAGGTCTGCCTCTCTGTCTGTAGCTGTGGGCCTAGAATCCGATTCCCCGACTGCCACTTCCTCCTCTGCACTGCCGTTGTCGTTTTCGTCTGAGAAGAAATCTGCGTCTGGGGCAGCCTCGTCGTCGGAAAGAGCGACGAGGTCATCTATGACAAAATCGTCTTCGAGGTCGTCTCCTCGGTTCATGTTAAGGTTGTTCGGATGAAGTCAATCACAAAGAGAAAGATACGAAATTTCTATGCAAGTAACATGCACGTGATGTGCTAAATATCATATTAATGAAATTATTATTAACACCGACGTACAGGTTTCATCGCGATATCCATGCCCGGCCAGTCTCTGCATGACTTTTCAAATCTCTCTTTTTGGTCTTCGTCCCTTAGGGTCCTCAAAGAACACGGGATCATTTGTGCGGCACTAATTGCGGCAACGTGCCTTGTACTATGTTGCTATATAAAAATCTTCCCTCGAAACCACTCGCGCAACACCCCTGTTCCATCCCCATCGTCCATCAAATCCCCCTCTACTCCTCCAATTCTTTCCCAATTCTCTTTCAGTAACGTTCTTACACGTCTTCGTCGTCGTAGACCCCCGAGTGACCCTTCTCCTGACACCATTTCATCCAACACATCGTCCCCTGCAAAGGAAATGGGTTACATCCGTCGAACCCGCTTTTCAAAGAAATCGACCGCCCCTCCACCTTTCTCTCATCCGCCAAGGTCAAAGCAGCACTACGACGCTTTTCTCGTGCTTGACGTCGAAGCAACATGCCAACAAGGAACCGACTTCAGCTTCCCCAACGAAATTATCGTGCGTCAAAAAGAACAATCCTTTTCAATGACAATTTCTCATCTTTTCCTTCTGAATTCCAGGAATTTCCTGTATGTTTGATGCGATGGAAAGACAAGACCAAAGACCTGAAAGCTAGCCAACTCGAAGTCGTGGCTGAATTCCGCAGCTTTGTGAAGCCCACATGGCGGCCTGTCCTGTCCAAGTTTTGTACAGATCTCACCGGCATCACACAGGTCAGTCCCTTTCCACGTGTCTCATATACATCCCTGATGCCCTTTGCACACAGGAACAAGTTGATACAGCACCTCCATTCCCTGTCGTCCTAGCTTCGTTGCGAGATTTCATGGCAGAACACGGTCTAATTGATGGTGAGACAGGGGAGCGGCTTGTTCGGTTCTGTTGGTGCAGTGACGGCCCTTTTGACATCCGCGATTTTGTTGTAAAGCAGTGTTTTATATCAAAGGTAGGTTTATCTGTCACTATGACTGACAGCACAAAAGTCAGGTGCTAAGTGCGATCTACTAGGTTCTCATGCCCAGCTGGATACAAGGAGATGTCCTCGACGTACGAACTACCATCCTGGACTGGCTACACTCACGCGACCAGCCGAATTTGAAATATTCAAACGTGACAAAAGTGGGCTTGTAAATGAAATTTTAAATTCCATCCCAATTTTTGACAGCAGATAACATCTGACAGGGCTGGGACGCTCCGAGACGCCGAACTCTGAATATTCCAGCTCAATTGAAAATTCTCAGTCTGTCCGGCTTCGAGGGCAGGCAACATAGTGGTATCGACGTCAGTCCGCGTGAATTGTATTCTCTACATAGCTGAGTTGACCTTTCCCTTTCAATATCCAGGATAGCCGTAATATTGCACGTGTTGTTGCCGAGCTTGCTCGAAAGGGTATCTCTTTACATCCCAACACCGTGATACATCCCAACCGACGCTGGCAGTGGATGGGAAAACATGGTCAAATCCTTGACGGTTATTGGTCCATTAAAAAGGTCGATGAAATGAAGTCATGGCAAAAACTCTGATGCTTTCAGGTTTCTTCCACCTTGGTTCCTGTTCTGCCTCTTTCTTCCTGCACCTCACTGTGGACAATTCTAGAGATGAGACAGCAGTGGCGTTCACTATCAGATGTATACGCACTCATGCTCCGGGGTTCCTTGGACGACACGTTCATCTATGGGACTACGTCGCACTCTGACTTAAAAATATGGAATGATATATCCATCTATCTATACACTCTATGCTTAGCTTGTATGACACACAGCACTATCTCCTGTCATCCACCGCATCAACCTATAACATTTGCGCCATATTTTCACCACCTCTCCACCTTTCCTCAGCTGCTTTCTCCCCTCAGCACAATCGCTCTATTGATTACACCATTGTTATCATAATCAGCGTGTCAGGAAGTCAGGAATCCTACATAACACATCCTCCGCTCTTTGTTGCCTCGTCGCCAGGTATTGGCCAGTTACTCCGGCAGATTTTCCTTGCGTCTTTGGTTATTTCCTGCTTGACCCATTTATATCTTAGGTTCTGTTTTACGTACTACATTTTTATTATAGTGATAAAGATAATGAAGTGTACGATACAAACTGTATGTGATTTGCAGTTACTCTCCTTCCTTGCTCACTCTTTTCGTGCCTCAGAACGACTTTTCGGTCGTCCTCATGTCCCTGGCTCGAGGATCAATCATATCTGTGGTATCAGACAATACTGGGCAGGACTGGGCTCTAGTCCGACTTTCAGGCTTGCCCGCGGAGCTAGAAAGTTGCAACACCGGCGCTCGAGGCATGGATCTCGGGGACATTCGACCCGCTCGTCTGGGTGCTATCACATATCTCCAGGCAAGCTGTCTACCAGAGGTCTGTAGGGCCTCTAAGTACTCAAGTGGCCATTTTCATAAAGGAGGCTGGATTAGTCAACTAGTACACTCAAGTATTGCTTCTCCCTTTGATCAGCCAATCCAGCCTGTTGAGACTTTATGCCATAAGGTGAACGTCTTGTCCTAACTGATGTTTGAGGTGCATCTGAACCTAAGGAAAAAGTATCGCACTCAGGTGATTTCACGACTTCGGTTCGACCACACGAATGACAAGTAGATGTGGAGTGTCTTTGCGGTGGCAATTTAAGCTTGCAGCTCGTAACCAAAATTGGTCAGCGCAGATCGTTAGCCACATTGCGTCACTGATCCTTGTGTGGCGAAGTCTTCACAAACGACGAGTAGACCCACACGTCGGGAGATGACGCCAGTACGAGTTTCCATTGCAAAAAGCTGAGATCAATATATATACAAAGGCTGCATATGCAATGTAGTCCGGAGAAAATCGAAGAACTCGTCTAGCCTTCAATGACAATGTACCACAGGTGATGGATCGGAAAGATTCGAAACGGTTACAAACGCATCCCATGGGAGGTATGGTAACGAGCGTGGGTGATACATGAGTGGAACCGTGATGGAATGATGTCGATATTTATAGTAATATTTACGAGATATCTCACAGCTGCCACTAGGCTTCCAATCACGGAGACACCGACCAAGTGTTGTCATAGATGAGTAGCCTTCGAAGATCTGCCTACACAAATACCAGTAGTCTGATGTTTTGTTAGAATCATGAATGAGAAGCCTATCACTGATACGTGTTTGTTTGTTTCTCTCCTCTTCATTTTTCAGGGAGTGATTACCATGAGGATCGGATCATATACTTAAGGACTCCCTACAGGAACTTATACTTACTTGGCTTAATCAGGCTTTGTGGGATCAGGAAATATAAAAAGTGGCGTTGCTTCTGCTGTTCAAGTTGGCGAATAATCAAATTATACCGTGTCGATAGAATTCAAGTTACTGCCAATGGGAAATTTGGACGACTCATTTGGACACATCAACCAAACTTTAAACTAATCTCCTCACAAATTAATGATTGCTGTCTTGTCTCCGATACATAGCTCTCCCCAAGGTCTAGTTTCTCAGAAATTGTCCACAAGGGCACACGATATTTGCGAGGAGGAATGACGGCAGGCGGCGTCTCCACCGGACACATGATCAGCGAATGCTCAGATCGCTCCCAGAACCCATGTCATAGGAGTGTATATATTTCAGCAGAGAGGACGTGCAGCGACCAGCCGAACAGATCACCTCGAGCTATACTTTCACTCGCACAATATATTCACGGGCGCTCAACCAGGATATAACACACGACGCAACAGACCACCTCGTGACACAAACTTGCGACCCGAGATCAGGACCGCCAACTTGTTACAGCTACGAGAATTTTCCAAGAAAAGGTGTTAGCCAGTCACGTACGACATATGGTTCCATATGAACGCGTTTACATGAAGAAGGTGCGGTTATCACTGATCTCTTTTTAAGGCCCACTGATCTCCAGTCCTGTGCACTTAAGGAAGATTTGGAATTGTTGCACTTTTTTTCCCTGGAACTGCATATTGTGTAGGATTATGGCGCAACGAAGGTTCAACATATTCTTCATCGACATAGGACTTTAGACACGATCGATGACTGTATCACCGGAGATGATTTCCCAGGATGTTACAACTTTTTCATTGAACGAGAGGTAAAGAATTTCAGGTTGGTAGGATAAAGAGTATTGATCCTTCAGTTCGACGTCGTAGATGAATAGTGGATAAGTATGGTACCTGCCATCATTTCATGTCGGACACACGAAAAACCCCGTTGCCTATGCGCTGTACTATTCCTGAGATCCTCGAAGTGTTCTAACGGGAGTCAAAAGTCGCCAGATAATCCGTATTGGACCTGGGGAGAGTAAAATATGTCGCTACGCCAGATCGAATTCTTAGCAGGATGCTAGGGAGATTGTTCTCAAGGCTATAAAGATCGCACACCAGTATATCTCGCTGTCGCGCCGCGTTGGATAACCTGGAACTTTCCAGCAGAAGCCGGCCATCGCTAGCTAATGTTTATTCTTTGTTGAAGGGCCAATTTTTTTGTCACCTTGAACCCCCTGCTGCGAGGTGGATAGTCGACATGCCCTAAACGGACCACACGCCTTTGTCTCCATCCGCTCTTTATCTTCATGTAACTCAAGTCCTATTATCTCTAGCTAGACCGGGAAGTTTTCTTTCAGTTTGAGGCTGTAAATTTCGGGGCCAGAATCTGTCCGGTCGGATTTTGAGCCCCTCCTGGTCAAAGAGTAATAAACCTCGACGCTATAAATGGACAGTGGACATACCTTCGATGCGCCAACATTGGCGGTTCCATAATCGGTGAACCTTCGGCGGATGTCTTGATGCCAGAAACAAATCTCAAACCCCTAACTGGACGGAGTCAGGAGTGTCGGTCCTCGGCCTCAATTTGATGTTGTGGATGGATAGTGAACATGCCACTCTGTGTAGAAAATACGCTTTCCAACGCGCCACGTTCTGGATATCCGCAGAAAGCTCACTCATTAGACTGTTGATGCCAACTGTTGTGCTAGTTGCCTCAGCATGCATCTTCAGTGTTTACGGACATACGTATGCCAGAGACATATCGATGTATCGAAGGAAATGACCCAACGTTCCGGCCTATGACACAACATTCCGGCCTGCGGATTATCGAAACTGTACATTGCCGAGCACTTCACGCCTTATCGATTATATGTCGTTGGTCGCGAATACCTATTACTTTTGCCGCAAACTGAAGACGGAAAATGTGCCCGAAAGCGTTGATTATCAAAGCGAGCCAAGTTGAGCCTGGGCTTACCGTGAGTACAAGGGCTTACCGTGAGTACAAGGGCTTACCGTGAGTACAAGAGCTATGGGCCGTGTGCCACTCCTGAGAGATGTTGTGACAGATACAGCGATGTGTTCGCAGTGACGGCGTGGAGAGGGCAAAATGGGGCAAGGGGGAGGTTCAGAAGTCGAGGCCTAGTCATGGGTCTGGATCACAGTGGGTCATGACAGGTGGCTTGTTACTCTCGACCTCCTTCTTTTTCTCCTCAACTTGGACTGCAACTTGATGTCTTCTTCACCGGACCCTATTGACGAGAAAGCAGTTTCGCGACTGTAGTCCCAATGGGCCAGAAGCGTCTTGAAACTGGATCCGCAAGGATCTGCTCTAATCTCCAGGTTACTGGCTCCGAGGATGTTCATCACGAGACGAATGCCCATTTCAGAATTATGCTAAAAAATACATGTAGAGGTCGACAGCTCCCCCGACATTCTGCCAGACGAAACTAGATTGACTATCCTCAGACCCCTCTGTAATTTAACGTAATGTATCACTTCTGTGTTCACAACTCCTGTATTTTCGAAATCGCCGCTCCGTAGCTAGTGCAGGGTTTCCGAATCTTCTGTTTGTTCAAAGTACCACTAGATGTATATCGCAACCAACTAACCTAGCCAACTTGAAGTAATAAAAATATAGAATTCACGAGGACAACCAACCGTAATCAAACTCTTTTTTAGTCGTCGCAACGCACGGACCCAAAGGGTCTACTAGTGCGTCGTCCACACGTTCGTTACTGGAGAATAATTAAAATTGAGGATGACGGGACGCATCATGCTGAGAAAGCACGTGAAGCAAACATATGTGGATCGTATGGATGTTGAGTCAAGTTTTGAGGGGTAAATTGTCACAAGGCCACCGTTCTGCAGGTTGAAAGACTTGGTCCTACCCCTTCCCTGCCTCGTGGCGCACCTGGGGTTCACAATTTCCCGGATCTCTTGTGACTCGTGATCTCTGCAGAGATCTCAGGGAGGGCCGCCGTTTTCTGCTAGTGAAAGAACACAAGCCAATGACGGTCCACCGTGGCTCCCACTTTTCTATAAAATGCAGATAAAAAATTCCTTGAGGCAGAGAGTAACGAGATTATCGCGCGGTGTGCGGGGTCGTTCAAAGATAGTAAAAGGTGTCAACTGATCTGCTACCGCCATTCGAAAGGTTCCCATGCCTTACGCCCGGATTCGCGACTAAAAGCTTGAGAAAGTGTGAAGGGCAGAATGGGGCAAAAATAACATAACAAATTGATGATCACCGGGATGAGTGACGGGAGACCAGAACGAGCATTCATGGGGAGATCTTGGACCGCCTATTTTCGATATAGAAAAGATAACAAGAGATGACAGGTCAAGGGAAGTAGGCGTACGCACACAGAAATGATTGGAAGTCCTTGTGAGAGGTAGAACAACAAAGACCCCGAACAGCATATACAGTGACTCAGTCATATTAATGCTCGACCTGTTCGGGTGGTGACAACCACAAACAGATAAAACCACCTACGTTCCATATCTTGAACCACACCACCCTCAAAACTGCCTCTTCACCCACTACTGCGTCCTCATTTCACATCGTTATGTATACCCTGTCACTATGTTGTCGGTGACTTGGGACGCTGACTGTCTACCTGCCTACTATCCATGATCTTCACTGCAATCCTTGGTCGGGGTTCATCCACCTCGTGTTGTACTCTGTCTGCTGACTGCCTTTTGTGTTGAAAGGTGGTTTCGAGAGTACATTACCATGGGAATGGAGGACTCCCGACCATGGTGTCGCTGTGTTGACTGGAGAAGTAGCGGGAAGCAATGTCCCTGGTACTTTTTTATACATCTACCTCAACGGTGGCCATAGTATAGAACACCAAGGGTCACGAGGTAAGTGTTGAACAACAGGTAGAAGGATGTCGGTCTCAAGTTCTCGTCTATTCCCATACAGACACTCTTAAGCTAGGATGACTGGGTGTTGGTGCTGTCATAGCAGGCGAAGGAGCAGCATACAATCAAGGGTGGCCTAATTCGCAAGACCTTGCACTTCTCGTCAGCAATTGAGAGCAGTTTGGTTCAACCGTTACCCATCCGTCGCGTCTAACTCAGGGGTGACGCTTCTTGCTGTCTCGTTGAGTTTATTGTAGAAATAACCGCCACGCACTTTGCAAGAATCATACCGCGTCGCGAGGCCAAAAAAGTTCGTTGACTCATTTTTTTCATGGGCATGCGACTAATTGTCATACACGCCTTATGCATCGTCCGACTAGAATGCCTAAGGATGAACCGGCCTGAGATGAGCCGCGCCCCCGCCACTAGATCTGCAGCACAAATACCCATTGATATGCCGTAAAAGGGTTAAATTTGGCCAATGCTCACGAAACGACTCAGTTTCTTTTAGTAGAAGGAAAGGTGCTAGTTATTGATGGCTTGCCTTGATACTTCTCTCAATATCACCCAACTCGAAGCTATTCCTAGGCCACGGATCCCGGAAAGCCGTTTAATATTCGCAAAATCTGAGGTTATAATTTTATCATCACAGACTTGTCTCAGTCCGATTCCACGTACACTCACCGAACGATTTCGTTGAGGACACGAACCCAGCGCCCGCTTGTTGTACTGTTTGCACACTCGGAAGTTTCGAAGCCTTGAACGAAGAAGAAATGAAGGTGACGTTCTCAATGGTCGAGAGGTCTAACAGACAACGCGTAAGCTTCCCGTATATCTTTGCGTTGTTCCTGAGTTCGTTGGGTAGATCATGTTTTGTGGGAGAGGAGTCCCAGAGAGTATACGGGTGTAGCTACTTCTCCCTGTCTAATTAGGAGAAAATAACGGTGAGGTGCGAGGGTGAATAAGACGCTAGGATGTCATGGTGTGTAAGAAAATTTGTTTCATGAACCACTTCTCTTTGTCGCAAACTTTCCCTCTCAAACTCTCACCCTCTTATGAAGATTGACTAAGCGTCTCTTCGAGCCGACGTCTGGGTTTAGGTTTGCAGAGGAACCAAGGACTTGGACAAGTGAAGTCATCTCCGGTACGTGCAAACCCTTTCACAATTAATGAGACTCACTCCCTTAGCATGTTCTTCTACAGAATCATGGCATTCGCAAAACTCGAACGCTTCCGACAACGATAATGAGATATTCTGAAGGTTGAATATTGAATGCCTACCTACAACCTACCTTCGACATGTGAGGACGCCGGGTAAGAGACAAGGGACAAGCTCGTAACCCTGACTATCCTTTGCTTCTTTCCGTTACATCTATGTTTTGTGCGGTCAACAGCGAAAGACGAGTCAGACGGTACGCATCACCAGGCACCAGGCCAGACTTGAACGAATTGAGGAGACAATTTGTGACACTCTAATCGGCTTTAAATGACGAGACATGAAGTCGAGCAATAAATCGGACGTTACAGGCCACTACATACTGATCCAAAATCAGTCAGACAAAGCAAACCTGAATGTGTACCGCATGTGAATCGGCCAACTCGTTTACTCGTTGTAAGACTCCCAAGAAACCCAGAGAAACATTCTGTTTGTCGATTTGCAGCTAACGTGGATGAAAAGGCATTCTGGATGACCACTGGTACGTTGAACGCAATTTTGAACTATAGGCGTTTAGCAATCAATATCAAGCATTGACACTGAATAGATGGAATTATTTCAGTAACCGACGTTTTCTGCCATTGGCAATTATAGCGCCTAGTTCCTTCACTACATAGTATCTGTAAACTGACAGCTTGAAGAGGGACCCGCACGGTTGAAATTTGTGAAAACGTGAGATGTGCAATAACGATAGAAAGATAGATAATATACAACCCTTGACATAGGAAAAAAACTCCGATGTAAATAACGAAAAATGCTATGTCCAGACCGGAAATCAATTATCCTGCCTCGGCAAATTCTCGCAGCTCTCGGAGATGTCGAGAAACCTCCTCCTTGAACATAGCGATGTCGTGGCTATTCTTGATAATAGCCCGCACGGTTTCTTCCTTGAGCCGAGAGATCTTTTCCATCTTTTCGTTATAGCTATGTTTACGAATCAGAAGTCAGCCAGCAGGGGCCGCTGAAAGGAAGAACTCAACTCGAATTGAAGGGCCTGCAACCGAGATTTTACCCCCATACCATTGGCCAATGCCGCTGTCCTGGCATGAGCAAGTTCGCGCTCCAATCGAGTCGCTTCCGCATTCGCGACGTTTGCTTCTCGTTGAGCCGCCTGTCCAGTGAACAGGTTGAGAAGATTGCTGATACCGGAGCACACACGTCACTCACGTCTCGTAGATCCTCTGCCTGTTCTCCCAGCACGATAACTTTCCTCTCCAGTTCGCCTATCTCTTCCTCTACGTTCTCGCATTCCAAGGTAAGCTGATCGAGCTCGTTGTCAACTTTAATGCGTTCGCTCTCCAATGAAGCCCGTTCTGAGCGTTTTGACTCAGCCACACCACTAAGAGTTGTCTTGATGACTTTTCTGATATCAGCTCCTGATAGAAGAAGCTGAGGATTGGAAGCCGCAGTATTGAGCTCCAGTGTCAGATCGACGTCCTGGAATGGAGGAGGAAGAGGCGGAAACAGTTCAAGTGAGGAGAGCATATTGGTATAAGCATCAAGGGCTTCTTCTGCGGCTTCTGCGCGGTTGGTAACATTGACCTCGAGGTTCATTACCACCTTGTGTGTCTCGGCAACTTTTTGTTTGAGGTCTTCCAAGTTTCTTGAAAGCGTTTCATGGTCAGTGTTCATGCGAATAACCTCCTCAGGGGTCAAATTTTGTTCCTTTACAACCTCTGAAAGTCTAGCGTGCTCCTGCTTCAGCTGTTCCAGGTGAGCGGCTTACCCGTATTATGAGGATTTCCTAATTGCATTGATACTAATTTGATGGACCCACCACCAGTAGCCAACTCCGCCTTCTCATAAGCAATCGTGTCGATCAGCTTCTTCTTCCTTCCTTCGTATTGTTGTAGGATTTTCTGGAATTTCTCGCTGTCGGCCGTCAATAGACCATTCTCATTCTGCAACTTGGATACTGGAGCCTGTCGAGGACATCAGAAAAGTACGATGGGGCGACGGGAATATTACCGTAGAAGATTGCAGCTTGTGAAGCTCAGCCTTGGCTTGATTGAACTTCTTGGTTAACTCCTCTAAATCTGTTTGGACACTTTCGTTTTTCCGGGCTACAGGATTGGGGTGAGGAACAGGCAAAGGGATTCCCAAGAATACGGCGCATACTGTATCTGTCCTCAAGGTATTGATTTGGCTCTACAAAGTCATCTATAAGATCTAGCCAAACGGTATAGGCCTGATCGAAATAATCAAAGGCCAACCCCCGGTGATCGAACGGATCGTCGAACTCTTCAGGAATATCTGCAGGGTTTTGTAGTGTTGGATGACCACTATTAATATAATCTTCCCGCAACTAGTATTGGTTCAGTTTGATCAGATGTCCAAAGCTAGAAGAATCACCAACACACTTTGCACATCTCAACTAGCCAGTGCAAGACACCAAGAAGGGACGGCCACGAATGCATGCTCGCTGGAGCTGCAAGCCATTTGTTGTCAATTTGATGGGAGAAAGGGTATCGCAATGCCTTCAATGCAGGAACAAACTCATCCTCTAATCGAGCGCTCTGGCCAAGCGGATGTGATGGGTCGAGAGTAAGGACTAGAAAGTCGAAAATTGCCCTGAAGTCTTTGCCTGTAATATTGGCAAGACTGGCCATCGAAATCTCGAAACCTGCACCTTGCAAATAGCTCAAGATTTCTTGTCGCATCTTCGTCTGATACTGCCGGTCTCGCAGTGGCCGAGTGTCCTTGAGTGTTTGGGTGCCAGAAGGGGCCACATTACCTCCAGCAGCCCAGATAGATCCACGACGTGTGCTGCTAAAATGTGCATTTGTATGCGGAAGAGAAATAAAGACATGGCTCGTCTTCTGAAACTCACCTGTTCAGAGGAGTTCTTCCGTAGTTTGACTTTGTGGTGCTTTGCAGCAGTGGATTGGCATTCTGGGATCGCATCATAGATTGCCTTGGGTTATGTGAGGGGCCAGGAGTCTGATACGGTGCTCGAAGAGCGGGACCTGCAAGAGACATGCGTACGTTCGCCACCGGTTTCTTGATTGTGGATGGGACCGCTTGAGGGATGCCTGATCGACCAGCGTAGTTTTCAGATGGTGGCGGCATCATTGACCTGCGTCGTATATCCGCCATTTTTGAGGTAGGGTGGATGCTTGTCCAAGAAGATCGTGTTGGTTGACAAAAGTCAACGACGCGTCGCGGTGTTATTTGTCACGTGTCATGCAAGACTCTAAGCTAGTTTCTGCAAAGCCTTATCAGCTCACGTCCATATATACCAAGTACGAATCCGTCTAACGGCATGAATTTCATCCAGCGCGATCTCTTTGGTGGAGCCATCTCAGCTCAAACACCATCTAATCTTCGTGATGCTGCGTGAGCAAGATTGGCTGCTGCATTTCATGGCCTGCTCATGATTCATAGGAATTAGAGATATCCGTCAGGTCCCGGACAACCAAGAGGTCTTTCTCTACGCTGATTCTGGCGTCAGTATTATCGTGGAAATCCTGGAAAAGGTCGAACCTACCGACTTCAATGACGCAGCAAGGCATGTTTTCCTTGATCTATTCATTCGAGATCGACGAGCTTATGCCACGCCCACCTCTAGGTTTCATTTCGACTCTCTTGCCCATGACAACTCGGCTGTATCGGCTGTGGTTGATGGGGTAAATGTTATTCCAAACGACCGAGGGGACGATACACCGTCCACTATCGTGCTCTTCGGCACACAGCAGGTTCCCAAGTTCAATCACACAGAACCTGATACGATCCATGTTTTTATGGCCCTCTACCGTGTAACGTCGAAACCCATAGACCTGGTAGTCTCATTCAATGTCCCAACAAAAACAAGCGACGGAAATGAGGTTTCACGAGAATATGAGAATCTAGTGCGGGAACATTTTAACAAGTTTATACGTTCGTTTAAGATCGTTGACTATGGGTTATTTGCATGATTTCATTGGGATGTTTTTTTTTTCGTCGTACCGATTTGAGTCGATTTCGTCTGAAGCTAGATCGTGCACATATCTTGCCCTGAAACCATCCTCCTGTAAGGCCCGAATACACGAACAAGATATATCCTGAATAGTATGGATAGTATACAGTAAACAAATACTACAGCATGGGTATACATGCTTGACCTTAGACAGAAACATACTTCTTCAAACAGTGGTTCCATCTAACGCCTCCTCCGCCTCAGGCTCTTCAACTATTGGTTCCCGGGTAGCTAATGAAGCTGCTGCAGCCACAGCCTTAGCCTCCTTTTTCCGTTTTGCAGAATCCTTGAGCTTGTCCCAGCGTTCACGGAATTTCACGATGATCGCTTTCTGTGTGGAGGTATGCAGGACATCAGCAGGCTAAGAGATGAAAAGGAACAGAAGAAACAGACGTGTTTCTCATTTTCAACTCGAAGGCTTTGAACCTCGTCTTCGAGCTCTTTCAGCCGACGAGCATACTGGGCTTCACGGCCGGAGGTCATGCTGGGTATTGGAACAGAGGGCATATTCAAGGCATTAAAGTCGATGTTCGTTGGACGCGGGCCAATCACAGAAGTCCCCATGACTCTCTGAGCCTTTAGAAAGGATATTATGTGGAACTAAGTGGAAACAAGCGAAGCGATGGCTCACCTCCTTCGTTGCTTGGACGATGCTCTCCCGTAATTGAAGATCTTGCTCTTTTCGAAGTTGGATTATTTTTTCTGTGGCTTCTAATCGTTTCTTCATCGCTTCGGTTTCCGATTTTAAACGAGCATTTTCCTTTTTCAAAGTTATGGGGGACGGCTCATTCCCAGACGGAATAACGAAGAAGGATTCCGATAATTCATCACCGAGGGTTTCTACTCGGTCATGTCAATGGGAGTTTACAAAATGGAAAAGGGCGGCACCTTCATCAAATAGTTCGTCTTCGAAACCGTCGTCTCCGCTAGATGTAGTCCCGGCTAACGTACTTTTCCTGCTGTTAGAATCCTTTGAGTCACGGCCAATGCCCATTCGTTTAGTAAGACGCGAGAATATTGGTTGATCGGCAGAGTCGGTGTCGCTGCTGAAACTAGCATCTCGTCGTGGTGACCGTGGCGTTGGCGGTGTCTTGGCATCTGAAGGAGGATCTGTGTTCCCCAGAGGTACAGTCGCGAATGCTACAGGTTGCGACAAGTTATCCAACATTCCTTGCATGATACTCCAAAACTGATTGAAAGCATCTCCAGGGTCTGACTTGCGAAATGACTGATTAGCCGCATGAGGTGAAGAGCGATATGAGGCAACTCACACGCTGTCCAGCAAGCAGCATGAAGGATTCGTCCACTGCGTTCTGACTATCACTCAGGGGCCGAAAAGGTGGGGTAGATGGAGTAGATCGGGGGAGATTGGGGTTTCGTGGAGATCGGGGAGTTTGAACTTGAGCAACTTCAGCTTTTTGTGGCAAAGCTGGGTCTTTGCCCTCCTCCCTGAGCTTCTCAATCTTCCTCTCTAATTCTTTAGCTGCTTTTGTGTGATCATTGTATAGGAGTCGAAGCGTCCGCTTTGTCTTTAGGCAGACAAAGAGATGAGTGTTCCGGTACACATGAAACAGGACTTTACTGAACTGATTCGTCGTGGCTGCGTTCAACAGCAGCAAGGTATGCATCTGCAGCCTTCAGATGCTCCTCGTATGCTGGCATGAGAAGTCCATTTCCCAGGTGTTCATCAGCACTTGCAGCATGTTGGTGAGCCTGTTCGTGACGTTAGTGCTATGAGAGATAGCGGATCGATATGCAAAATCACAGCATTCATAGGAAGTAAAATGTGGGACATTAATGTTCATGTATTGGTAAAGCAGATTTTGGTGAATGCTCTGGTGGAAACCCCCTGGATTTGCTGCTGCGCGGTGGGCAAGGTCGATTCGAGCCGAGTCCAAATCAGTTTGGCTCTGGTAGCCGACGGACCAGCATAGACAAACAAAAACGCGTCCAAATTTGGAAGAGGACACGCTTTTGACTCCCACGGAACTCCCACGTCGACTTTGCCTTCGTCCCTTGTTCGTCCCATCCTCTAGCCTCTTTTCATTCAAGTGGATCAGTCTCAAGCTCTACTCCATACTCGTTATATTAGCGTCAATTTGAGTGGGTCTTCCGTGATCGAGTGTGTCGTACTTTCGACTTAACTCCAATCAGTGCCACCCCCTAAGAATCTGCTCTTAAGAGGGGTGACGCCACGATCGCTACCTTCATACTCTGATAACTAAAAATTCCTTGAAAAACTCATTCAGCTCATATCTTGCACTCAACTAGCTTCACTTCATGCCAGTCTACACTTGTGCCAGTCAATTTTTCATGACCAACAAGATACTTTATGGCTGCATTGGGCTTCATGCCTTCTAATAAATGAATGATATGGATTTTAATTTATTATCTGAATGCTATCCTAATCATCGAATGCTGGAAGAGCTCCACTGGGCCCACGAGGATTGAAACATTACGCCACATTCAAAACATTGGGCTGTGCAGAAAGCGAATAGACAGCCAGGATAACCCACAAAAGTCCGAGAGAGCTCCTATGTCCGCGCCAAAAAGCTCCTTTTCGAAAGCACTATAAATCCACCGCGATATACAGACGGAACTCCAACTCATTCGTACCACCATCGACAACATGCACTCTCATCATCATTTATCAGCCAACTTCAGCGATGCCATGAACAAGTTGAAACTGCCTTATTTCAAACGAAAGGCTGTTGAAAGGAGGCAGAGTAAGGAAGCTAAGGAGGCGGGTGAAGTGGCGGCTTTCAAGAAAAGTCTTCGAGAGTCGCAGAGCTTGATTTATCGCAACAGTCCCTCCATCACTTACGAGGGGATGACCATCATTAATCCAGTAAGGCTCAGCTTTGGTTTTTATTGACAAATTTGACTCATCGTATGCCATCTCCAGAAGTACAGGGGGCCAAACCCATGTGTACCAGGCCCAAGAGTAGTATATGACGAATACCTCTTTAATGAAGCTGTCCACAATAAGACGTGGGACCCCAGTCCTCTTGGGGAGAGACCATCTACTTATGATGACTGGGATTGAGTTTGACATTTTCTCGTTGTTCGCTGCGAAGGAGGGTGAATATCCCCAGAGATAGGTCTACCCCCTGATATCCGTAACACATTCAAGTTACGTTGGTCACATCATGCCCTGTGTTATCATTACGCGTTATTTTTATCATCCGCGAATATACTACTACTACACGTACCCCTGCAATGTGTCCCGTGTTGGCGACGGGTGGAAATAAGAAAACAAAAAGGCAAGACTACCTCTCAAACTTTGAATAATTATATATCTTCCCCTACAAAATTGTTCCACAAGCCATGCGCCCGGCAATAGACTGGTCACTCTTCGATACTAAATGATTAACAGAGTCTTTCGCGGTGAGCTTATTGGTGCTCCGAATTCAAAACACGTGTCAATCAGGGTGGCGCAAATATCGTAGATAGCTGTCCAGCCGTTAGCATGTAGATCCGAGTCAGGAGGATGAGGGAGGCGGCCTCCAGCAGTCATTACAATAACAAAGCCAAGAAAATGTCCAACTGAATTGAAGAATTAGGGTGAAAAAGTGACGGATCATGGTTTCGGCGTTTGCTGACCTTGTGATCCGTAGGTAAAAACAGGGTGCTCAGTACCCAACTTAAAGCCATAATGATGGCAGAAATAAATCGTATACGTCCCTCTCTTCCAATCCTTTGTCAATATGCAACTTTTCTCCTTTCTTGAGCGTCGCCGGTCGACCGCAAGCTCTAGGCCCACAAAAACGGAGGTAAGATATTAAACAACGATAGGTTTCGGTAGTTATTGTCTGATGTACTCAGGCGAAGGCTCAAGATACACCAACCAAGAAGTCGTCAGCCAGATCTTCGATGCTCGTGCGCTCTGCCTCGTCGCTTAAAGCCAAATTAATGGGCACTCACACGAAGCGCATGATTTCGCCGAGCGAATCGGGCAGACCAGTATCTCACTACGTGAAGAAAGACCTCACTCCGAGCTCCGAGTCTTGGAGATACTCGGAATCCTTTGTGAATTTTGAAGAGAGCCATCCGAAACGCAAGTCGTCATTGAAACGACTGCTTCGACATCTGCGATCATCGTCGAGAGAAGAACGTAATCAGGAGGAACTAATCGAACTGGCTTACCTGCTGGAGCTCAAGGAGACGGAGAGCATACAATCGGTTACGGCGAAGAGAAATACACGGGTGTGTCAAGGCAGCTATCGGCGATCGAGGGAGGTGGAAATCATCGATCCGTACAAGACCGGCGGTCTCATGATGGCCGATTCGTGCAGGTATTCGGGGCACAGCAGACAGGGATTGTTCATTCCTGTTTGACTACGTATACTCATTGACCTGGGACTATTTTAGCTTATTATTCGGACTATCGATGTAGTAATAGTTTAGCAGAGCTAGAACTTTGTGCCACAGAATATGATGCCCGAGGAGGTTGACATTGATGACAACTTCAAGTTGACATGTGTGACTTCGCGTGACTCCTTTTCTCTTTCTCCAGAGTGATCTATAAACTAAACTGTTGCCAACGACTCCAACCATCGTGCCTCGTTTCTGAAGCGTATACCTTTCATTCAGATCCACTGCTACCTTTTTTCAGCTGCTCACTGGTGTTGTACGTAACGCCATGTCTGTCCCTCCTGCTGTTGTTTTGTGCGTTTTAGTTTTGTCAGCTTCTGTATGTCACATCTATCTAACCCCTCGTTCCAGGACCAAGAAGATTAGGATCACAGGTACATAATACGTTTCAATTACCATGATCTACTTGTTCATTCTAATCTTTTCTCCCAGTTGTCGCTGCAGACGGACTTTCGAAACGAGATGTTTTTCGCCTCCCCGACCCGTTCGCGGTCATTACCGTCGACGCTGAACAGACGCACACAACGAGTGTTATCAAAAAGACCCTCAATCCCTATTGGAACGAGAGTTTTGATATGTACGTGCTGGTCGTCATTTTGGTTGTGCGCATTGCGCAGCAGCAATCTGACTCATCAACAGAACGGTTACAGAATCGTCTGTTGTCGCAGTTCAAATTTTTGACCAACGGAAATTCAAGCGACGGGATCAGGGATTTTTGGGCGTTGTCAATGTGCGAGTTGCAGATGTGTTAGACCTGGAGCTGGATGGACATGGTGCGTTCCCCACCATGATTACCTCCGCGGCGTCTTCTTATTTCCCGGCAGAAATGCTAACATTAGATCTCAAGAAGTCGAACGACAACCTTGTCGTTCACGGGAAACTGATTATGTATCTGTCTACGAATGTTTCGCAGCCAATATCCAACCCTGGGCCGTCGCAGGTCAACGGTCTAACGACGGCACTTGCAGACATGGGACTCAATCAATCGCCTGCTGCTAGTACTTCTAATCTTGCTTTGCAACCGGGCTCAAGCACCGCCCTCTCCCGTACCCCGAGTTCCCACGCCACAGGAACCGAGAGCACGAGTCCAGTCATGCCTTCTTCCAATGTGTCTCCAGCTGCCACGACAGAAACGGAACAAACATCCTCTTCATCCCGCCCAACCAGCCTAGCTGCTTCCTCAGCTTCCCAAACTCCCGCTCCCTCTACGACTGTCACGATGTCCAATTCAACGGGTGGCACAGCCTCTACCGGATCTGCTGCGCAAGCCGCCCAGTTGCGCAATTTCAATCCCAATGTCGACCAATATGGACCATTGCCTCCAGGTTGGGAGCGTCGTATCGATCCCCTCGGAAGAACGTACTATGTGGACCACAACACACGCAGTACAACCTGGAATCGTCCTTCTTCAAACGCCGCCATAAACAATAATGCCCAGGACACTGAAACTAACGCCGCCCGTGATCAACATTCTCGTCGTATCCTAGCGGATGACCTTCTTGAAGCCAGCAATCCCACTTATCGGTCATCATCAACGCCCGCATCAGCACCGCAGCCAGCTGCGACAGCCACGATCTCTACTGGAAACACAACGGCTGGCAGTGGCAGCCTTCCCAATGGCTGGGAGGAGCGTTACACCCCGGAAGGCCGCCCCTATTACGTCGATCATAACACACGGACAACAACCTGGGTTGATCCTCGAAGACAAACTATCATCCGTGTTATGGGCCCACAAGGGCAGGGGTCCAACCTCCAACCCCAAACCATCTCTCAGCTCGGTCCCCTTCCCTCTGGGTGGGAGATGCGGCTAACGTCAACAGCGCGAGTTTACTTTGTTGATCATAATACAAAGACGACGACATGGGACGACCCGCGATTGCCGTCAACTCTCGATGCTAATGTACCGCAATACAAGCGCGATTTTAGGAGGAAGCTCATTTACTTCAGGAGTCAGCCCGCTATGCGAGCGCAGCCCGGGAACTGTCAGATCAAAATCAGAAGAAATCACATCTTCGAAGACAGTTACGCAGAAATTATGAGGCAAACACCGAATGATTTGAAAAAACGTCTGATGATCAAGTTCGATGGTGAAGATGGCTTGGATTATGGTGGATTGTCGAGGTATGTTTCCCCAATACGTTCTGCTTTGATATATGATTCTGACGTCGAATTTTCAGAGAGTTCTTCTTCCTGCTTTCACACGAGATGTTTAATCCCTTTTACTGCCTCTTTGAATACTCTGCCCATGACAACTATACCCTCCAGATAAATCCTGCATCAGGCGTGAACCCAGAGCATCTCAACTACTTCAAATTTATTGGCCGTTGTCTTGGCCTGGGCATTTTCCATCGTCGCTTCTTGGATGCCTATTTCATTGTTAGCTTCTACAAGATGATATTGAAGAAGAAGGTTACGTTGACCGACTTGGAGAGTGTTGATGCTGAACTACATCGTGGCATGACTTGGATGCTGTATGTTTCCATTTTTATCCACTCTATTCCATTTTGACCTTGTTTACAGCGAAAATGATATCACTGGCGTCATCGATGAAACTTTCACTACTGTGGAGGAGCGTTTCGGTGAGATGGTTACTGTTGAGCTCAAGCCCGGAGGAGCCGATGTTCCGGTCACCGAGGAAAACAAGAAGGAATATGTTGACCTCATCGTCGACTATCGTATCTCCAAGCGCGTCAAGGATCAATTTGAGGCATTCATGTCAGGTTTCAGCGAGCTTATTCCCTTGGACCTCGTCACAGTCTTTGACGAACGAGAGCTCGAACTATTGATTGGTGGTATGTCGGAGATTGACGTGTACGTTTCCTCTCCACACATTTCCTATTCATACTCTCATTTGTTATATCTTTGACAGCGATGATTGGACAAAGTTCACCGACTATCGTGGCTACGAGGTGAACGATGAGGTCATTCAATGGTTCTGGAAATGTGTTCGCAGCTGGCCACCGGAACGTAAATCCCGTCTTCTCCAGTTTGCGACCGGGACGTCTCGTATCCCAGTCAATGGATTCAAGGATTTGCAAGGCTCTGATGGACCGCGTCGCTTTACCATCGAAAAGTCTGGTGATCCATCTCAGCTCCCGAAGAGTCATACCTGCTTCAATAGGATCGATTTACCTCCATACAAGGATTATGCAAGCCTAGAGCAAAAGCTCACACTCGCCGTGGAGTATGTTTTCTTACCATGTTTCGGTCTCGCCATCGGGCTTACATAGTCTTCGCAGAGAAACTGTTGGATTTGGACAAGAATAGGCGCCTTCAACGCACAGGCAAGAATCGTCATCATTGCTCTATATTTCATTTACTCTTGCAGTCTTCACTCTTATAACGTCAGACTCCGTCTCTCATTTATTAAATGTCCTGGTTTCTGTACACACGTTACATCTATGACCTGGTCATGATTCTGATCAACCACCGTTGATTTCACTTTGTTAATATTGCCGACTCTATTCTTGTCTTCCAAGAACTTTCATGTCCTTTACTCGTATACATTAGTTACAATGGATACCAAATATAAATATTGGCTACTAAGATAGCAAAAGGCAATAGTAATGAGTGGTGTGCAAGAGAAGAAGATCAAGTATAGTCGGTGAGCGTTATCGTTTTTCAAAAGCAAAAGCGATGTAGATATCTAGTTTCAATGGGTCAGTGGGTCAGAGATTAAATAGCGGGAAATAAAAAGACGAACTAGCAGCCTCCCACTGATCTTCGTCCATCGAGCTTTCCCCATTTACGTCGACCACCTTCATGCGAACCATCAAAGGTCCGAACTCCTGATGATCTTGGTTCTCGGAAAAGACGTGGTGGAACTCTTCTTTATACACAGGGTATAGGTTGTATTCCGCGGCCATCCTGAAAAACAAACATGGGGAGACGCAAGATGATCAATGTCATATGATGAACGAGCAAGGTTCAAGGCACCCACTGAACAAAGTTGTCCCAATATACGACATACTCAGGTACATCGTCAACGGCATCTCGCAAAAAGAACCAGTACTTGTGCCCAAACACTGATCTCTTATCGCGGTTCTCAAATCTAATCTTGTACACAGAGTTACCAAAAGACAGGTCCTGCGCATCCGATGGTAGCGCGTCGAGATGTTCTCTGAATCTGATTTAGATATGAATGGCCATGATGATCAGATTTTTGACATACAGCAAGAACTCGGCATTTGGTATCGTGCCGATGAATGACCCGCCTCTCCGTAGATACCGACTGACATTTTCCAACATACAACGCGTCTTTTGTTCCGTTTCAAAAGCATAATGCATGCAAAACTGCATGGATACGACATCGAATGGTTCACCTGTTAGGGAAACATCGCCGTCGTACCGGTACGATGGATCCATCCCCAGCAGGTCGAGAGGGAAGGCATTCGTCAACGGTTGTGTATAACAATCCAGCGCTGCAAAAGTCGCGGTAAATTTTGGAGGACGGAGTGACTCCCATCTCGAACGCGCTTGATCAATGGACACGGCTGCGATGTCTGAAGAGCTGTCAGAATTAGGAGTCGGGTAAACGGGGATAGAGACGTACCGACACCAACAAGTTCGGAAACCCGTGCTTTTGCCCATTTTGTCATGTCACCGCCTTTGCCACAGCCCATGTCAAGAACCTTGCCAGACCCGGTGTTCCTAAAACCACCTCTCAAGCTGTTGCCATTGGCAGCTCTCGACTTCGATGCGGCCAATGCCGGATGAGCGAACCGTGAGATCAACACGGACTTGACCCAATTGTTAAAGTTCTTAAGGCCTATGATGGGTGACTCGAGCCGCTGCACTACGCCCACATCTGGTCGCGAGTTATCTGCAATAGGAGGTTGAAAATTCAGACCGTCTAGAGCAATGAAGACAACGTACAATGATCGACCACGACCCCAACATCCCCCGCCAGCTTTTTCTGTGGTGGATGGTCGGTATCCGGGTAAGAATCTTCGTTTCTTCTTCTCTTCTTTGCCTGCGAGATTTGGATCGTACCACGACCTCGGTATCGATAGTCTCTGTATGTTTCCATCTCTGCTGCCGACAGAGGGACCATGACAGATGTGGGTGGTGTTATCCTGACTCGTGGAGCATACGGTATGGAAGAAGAAACAGGTGGTGGCGGAGGTGGCATGGAGGAAGACTGTGTATGGGTTGGATGTACTGCAATAGTAGCCTGTGTTGAAAACGACGCGGAAATGGACGACGATGACGATGACGGCCGTGAACGAGATATTGGGGAGTCGCGTTCGCGTGTTGGTGAGGGGCTGGAAGAAAACAAAGTTTTCTTAGAGGTAGATGGAAGTTCCAGAGTAGTAGATCGTGTCAGGGGCTGAGAGGTTTCAAGTTTGTTGTCAGTGTCAGAGTGTAGGATATGGGAGAGTGTGGAAGATCTCAAAGGCGGAGGAGTGCGATGGGGAGGTTCGTGGGTGTCGGCAGGATTCAGGAGATCCAAAATTCCCGTGGCTCTTCGTGAACTTCCCCCGAGGGACGGACTCGCCAAGGGTGAAGACAGAGAGCTGCTCGGCGATGGTAGTGGGAGCATCGGGGCAGCCACCCCGATTGGCGAATTCAGTACAGCATCCCGCACAGGATCAAACGCCGGCATCGTGTCAGACAGCGAGCAGCACCCTAACTATCTCAGTGGCCAACAGCAAGATATACGAGCTCGCTGCCACTCTCGGCAATGATGATAAAACAGTTCAAAATTTAGCGACTTTACATCACGTAAGCAACTACAGTTTAGACCTCGCCTCAAACCACGCTGTAAGGTCACTCGTAGACCGCTGGACGCTGTCAGTATGCGTTGTTTACCGCAGCTGCACGTTCTCACCTCGATGTACGCAATCCGTGCACGGATTCCGTCCAGCACTTGCGCCAAACCTTGGTTATATTTGGAGGTGTCCTTGTCCTAGTTCCCACAGTCAGCGACCAACAGACTAGCACATGGATTCCAGCCTTACCTGGAAGAATTCGACAATCTCAAGGCGGTCTTTTTCGGTGGAGAGAGTGCCCATAGATAGCTTGTGAACTATTAGGCGGGGAGCGTACACTGCAAATTGTAGACTACGTACCTCGACCAGCGACTTCAAGGTAAAAGTAGCTTCGAAGCGTTTATACAGGATGTCGTACTCTTCCTTGAAGTATCGAGCCAGTAGTCGTCTGGCTTTGGGATTGGACGAGAGGCCGCGGAAGAAGTACACGACGTCTTGATCTCTTGCCTTGGTCGAGATGAACCTAAAGGTCTCCTTCAACAACTCAGGATCCTCCGCTGCGCCCATCGCCTGCCTGTGTAAAGTGTGAGCCCACACCGAAACATTATGAGGTGAGATCACAAGGCATACATCGCAGCAATCCGTTCGGTAGGGGTCTTGGCATTGTCGTGAATGTTGACGGCAGCATCGAACTCTGCTTTTCCGCCGTGCCTTACAGCCTAGCCAGGGGATCAAAAATTGGCGATTGAGGAAGAAGGTTTATATACTTACCACGGCAAATATCACGCGTTGCAGATCGGCAGGGATTCTGGAATCATCCCCTGTCTTCATGAAGTGAACGAAACGGCTCCGTAGTTCTCTGATGACCCTGCGAAATGGAAGCAACAAAGTAAGACATTTGCAAGGAAGATAGAATAGGAAGGAGTCAAGATTCCAGATGTGCATCTTTGGACCGCCCAGAGATTCTGACAGAGAAATCAAAGAAATGGCACCTACCCTTCATCTTTGGCAACAGCGGCTTGAGAGATGGCGCAAGTACGCAAGAGCGACGTGTCTACAGAATCTGTAGCGGAATACTCATAGCCAAGCTTATCAACCAACGGGACAAAGAGAGCCTACAAGATCAGAAATCGATTGAATAGTGTCTAGGGAATATGTGAACCGGTCCGACGTACCCTTCGGAGAGCATTAAGCTGCTCTGTGATCTGTGGGTGCTCCCACCAAATTGATACCAAGCCCGAAAGGCTCTCTGAGATGCCAGACCAAACGAGGTCTGCAGAAAGGTTATTAGACAGTGTGAGTAATGGGGTAATGGAACTAACACTCCAAGGCATGAGCGACACTTACATTCTTTCTCGTTCTTCAAGCCATCAATGACAGTCAAAGCGCTGCTTAGTTTGGCAAAACCGGCTTTCGAGAGTGCCATCGCGTCATGCACCAATCCGATGCGATCGTTCAGCGAAAAGATGCTATCTTCCTTTGATGCTTCCTCCGCGATTTTGGAAAGCCTCTCAGGGGTGTAAAGGACACGGTCTGGGCAAATGTGATTGAGTTTGTGCTCATTGAGCACCACAAAAAAGGATAACCCACAGACACCGACAGTACCGGCATTCAATTTGAAGGGCTTGGAGGTATTCAATTCAAACGTCTGCTCTCGCGCCCCTAACACCGCCTCCTTGTTAAGGACTGGCTTCCCGTCCTTATCAGCGGTGACAATACTCAAAGGAACATTCCTAGATTTTTCATCAATTGATGAGATTTGACCGAACTGGCACACGGAGAGCGGGATCCTAACCAAATGGTCTCGTTGTCCTTGGGGTCTGCATGGCCAGTCTCAAGGAAACGATCTTGGCGTACTGTAATTCCAGTCGGAGTTTCTGTGACGGTAAGGACAGGGAAGCCAATCTGAGCGGCATCACTTGGGTCAGGCGTTTTTGTCGATAAGAGTAACGTAAATCTGAGCCAACCTTGGTTATCCAATGATCCATAAAGCCGATGATGTCCTTCCCTGAGGGTCGAGATTGAGCCTCGACCACGAGGAAAGAAGTCGTGTCAAAAGCAAACCTGTCGCAGCTCCAATGCCTTCCCATAGGTCCTTGGTGACACTATTGTCATACAGCTTCTTCTTGAGGTAAATCGAAACACCCTTCAAGAAGAGTTCCTCGCCGACGTAGTTGGAAAGCATGCGAAGAACTAGAAACCATTGAGCTCCTAAAAATCACAGTGCAAGCTATCAACACTTACTAGAGGCGGCCTTGGAATAGGAAAGACTGTCAAAAATCTTATTATGGGGTGTCAGCTTAAAAATGGATCAGATGCGATTAGGATTACCTGATTAATGTGATTGGCATCGGGACAGTCAACTTCAATGGGATGGGAAGAAAGTTTCGAATCGAGGCTCAGAGCCCTGTTAAGGTGATCTGTGATGAACTCCGAGTCGACCTTCCACTCCGGGAATACTCTGTAAGCACATAGAATTTGAGTTATGGCACTTTCGAAATTTTTTTGAAAGGTGCATACTTGTCTGTAAAGGTGTATATTAGTTAACTTAGCCATGGTCAAGTCGAAGAACCATACCCGGGATAATGACCTCGCCCATCTAATACATTCTATCAAGTCACGAAGGTAAGTAAACCAAATGAAATATAGACGGACCAAGGTTGCAAAGCCTGTGGGATTTCTTGTGAGCGGGAACATTACCGCGACAAACAAAAAGGTATACCTTCGTTCAGATATAGATAATTCCACCATTCCATTGTAGTGATGTTTCCAAACCTACATTGAAAATCAAAAAAAAAAAGAATGTCTGTCTTTCCATGTATACTTACCACATGTGAGCAACTTCGTGGCTCTGAACCGCTGCAACCCATTTCTTCGCGTGAAGGTCTGCTTTCTGAGGATCAAGAAGGAATGCATTTGTTCGTCCAGTGATTAGGCCCCAGTTCTCCATGGCACCTAGTTATGGGTCAGTAAGTACATGTGCAGTGCAAAGGGCCGTTAAACCTGCGTCGAAGTCGGTAGCCTGATGACCAATGAGAATGGAGATTAATCGGAATACCATGAGAACATACGACTAAGGTATCCAGTTTGGGTAGAGGAAACTCGACATCAAAGATCCTTTCGTACAGGGGGAGTACGCTAGCCTTGACGTCGAGTGCGAATTGAGCTTGGTGAATGACGTCGACAGTGGCTAGAAGCCATCTTAAAGAAAGCTGGAGTGGAGAACGGGAGTCGCGCACCATAAATTTTGAGTGGAATAGTCTTGCCGCTGAGAGGCATTGTGACAGATTTCTCGAGATGCTCAAAGTGCCCGTTGGCAAATGCGACGATGTACGTAGACATAGGAGGAGTTGTTTGGAACTGAGTAATCTTCCAAGTGTTATTCAGAGATGAGTACAACTTAGCCAAGTCCGGGTGTTCGTTGGATTTGGCAGCAGCTGGTGAATACACTTCTTCTGAGATCGCAGGCATGTTACTGAGATTGACGGTATCGGCGCGTGAAATCAACGTTATAGCGAAGGTGGCCTTGAGCAACGGTTCGTCCCAGCATGGGAAAGCGCGCCGGGCGTCAGTAGGCTAGAGAAAGGTAAATCAGAAACAGGTGGGAACTCGAAGGAGAGGTATGTTCACTTCGAATTGTGTCAAAGCATATGCTTTCTTCCTGCCGTCAACTTCATACAAAGACTTGTAGTATCCCGTCATGCTTCCAGTAAGTTTTCCTGAGAAGCCGATCTTTAGTTGGGCCATGGATCCAGCCGGAAGAGCCTTTGAGAAAAGGTAGGTAACACGCTGAGCGTCATTGTTGAGCGTCTGTCCCGATTGCTCTTGCTCGACTTTCAGCGCATCAGAGTAGATCGAACTAAATAAGATCGTTTTAGTGATATCATCGAGATAGAACCTTAAGAACGTACGCTTTCCCGAGCTCGAGAGCTGTTGCGTTCAGTGTGATGGAAGATGTCTCCCGGCGAACATCCAAGCTTATACCCTTGTGAGGCGATGCAAGAGGAGTCAAAAATTCCAGGCGCACCTGATATTTACGAAACCCTCGAATTCCAATTTCTCCAGATCTGTTTTGATGGTGACGTCGTAGTGAAGAGGCTTCACGTCGGTCGGAAGACGATACTCCTCATCAGACGTCGCGGCAGCGGGCGGTCCAGGGGGGGTAGCCATTTCAGGGATAGTTGAACAGTAGCGGACTGGGTTTTTCACTCGGAATCGATGGGAAGTGGGGAATCGATAGATGTCTCGTGTCACGGACTGTGCCTTTTGTTGTCTGATGACCTTATGGTATCGACGGGTTTGGACTATGTTTCCGAGACGACTTGCCGAATCCGGAACTGGTGTAGGACAAGCATGTAAGTATATCCGGGCGCGTACGCTGCCCGGGACGAACCCGCTAAGCCATCGTCGCGTCAGACCTTGCTGGGGCAGAGTCGACGTCAAAAGCATCAAGGTTTTATTTCAGAGTCAGCCCGGCAAAATTTACACCTCGGCGTCAACCATTGTCTACAACCTAAACATACATGGGACGTATTCTCACTGCTGTGTTCCTACACAACTACACAGAACGAGACAAGAGACAAGAACATCGGACATTACACGAGAATGCAACAAGAAAGAAGGCAGACATACACGCACAAGCAAAGCAATTCAACAGAGTAGCCAATCTTCAAAGTTTCAGCTGAGGATTCAACAATATTGAAGGAAGAGGCGAATCAAAAAAGTTGTTTGGGAATTTCCGTGAAAGACTATTGCGATTGTGTTCTTGAATAGTCGCTGCAAGAAACGCTGCTGTTTTCTGTTGGTGTTCACATGCGTCTTTCAAGGCATTGACGATCTTGCGATGGTGGTTTGCGTATTGCGCTTCAAGATTGACGAAATTGTTGTGATGTTGGACGCTGAAAAATTTCCAACATGTCAAGTGAAGTAATTCCTTCTTTCTATATGCATACCTTTCAACATACATTTCCTCCAAATGCTGGGCCGTTTCGCGCAGAATGGCTTTTTCTCCAGCCCGAAGATCTTTACGAACTTTGCTAAAGCGATAGGAAGACTTAAGTTTCATGACCTGGATATAAAAAAGCGGATAAGGTCCAATTCAACAACAATCTGAGCGCAGGTAGTTCTACCTCATTTATTTCGTCTAGTATCTGTTCAAAGAGATAACGATTAATATAGGATTCGACAAAACGCATGGAAACAATCTCTTACACCTAAAACTTTGGGCATTGGATCTATGTCGCATTTTTTCGTCATTAGCTGCACATGTTCATTCTCCAAAAGCTTCTGCGGACGAGATCGCGAGTGAGGATATTTTTTGCTAGGGGAGAAATTTTCTGAAGAAAGATGTTAATCGGAGCAAAATTGAACGCCTAGAAGTTTTACCCTTAATTGGATAATACGACATTTTTGAAGTTTCAGATGTCAATTCAGGAGCGGTGTCGAAAGTGGACTGGATGGGAAGCAAAGCCGAAGGCGCGAACGAAACTCGTGGACGATTTGGTTTGAAGAAAGACGGGCGCAATTTAGGTGATGGTAGCGATGTTATTGATGTTAGGGTTAAGGTATTCTCGGGCGGTGGTGGCGTAGGTGTCTTGTTCCTTGACTTTGATTTCTTCTCTCCACTGTTCTCAGTTGAGGCCTTCGGTAGTCGTGGAGAATCCTCGGTGAGATCAATCAAGATTCTATGTGCCTCCAGCTTCAACTGTCCATGAGGCGTGCTCCGCTTTTCTGACAATAAGCTAAGGTCTTACCTTGGATGGTTCGACTTCTTTCAAGCTGGAAGGCTCTTCAGGATCGGTATATGGCACATGGATATCGTTATTCTCCCTTTGAGCGTCGGCCTCTTGAAGAATTATTGGTGATGCTGGTATTTCTACAGCGACATGACTCTCCTGAGTAACAGCGTCTTGTACGATTATCGGTACTGTCGGTGGTTCTACAACGCCTGATATAATGGTTTCAGTAGTACCGACGGTGGATAATGGCTTGATGTTGATTTCTTCCCAAGGAGTACGCTGAGGCTTCTTTTCCGAATCAACCTGCTGCTCGCTTGCATCCTCGTCTTCAAGAGTTTCCTCGGGTTCAACAATAACGATGGGCATTGCTGAACTACGTTGTTCCATCTTGGTACCTTCGTCGATGACATTTGGGGTCTTCGTGACTCGTGCAGACCGGCGCTGAGGAGCGGATTTGCTAGAATGCTTGTCTTTGTCTTCCGTTGCCTTTCAAAGAGATGGATACCAATCTCCGCACAAATTGGTAAACGACTCCGCACCTTGACAAGCAAGGGTACTTTGGTATCATCAGAGAGTGTCTTACCCTCTGTCTTCGCTTTAGTTCGCGCTCTCCTTGATGGAACGACGGTTGAAACATCCGTAGATTTCTCCTCTGTGGCTTTGAGCTTCTTTTTATTGGCCGTTGCTCTCGCTATCGATATTTTGCCACCTTTGCCTTTCCTTGTAGATACTTTGTTTTGCTTCTCTTCCGATTTGGAAAGAAGATTAGAAGCCGGGAGCATGTCGAAATTGAGTTCAGGACCAGGAAGCAGGATAGGGGATGATGTTCGTCCTTTTTTGCCGTAACGCTTGGCAGGAGCTGCCTTTGGTCGTGGCTTGGATTCGGTAGGGTTCTTACCTGGTTCGGGTCTAGTACGAAGCCGTTTCGGAGGTGGGCCCTCGCTATCAGGACCATCAATCTCCGGAATGTCGTCTGTCACGGACTTTCTCTTTCGTCGGGCCTTAGGGCGTTCGTTGGCGTGAGAGAGTGGCGGATCTGGTTGTTGAGTGAAATCACCAACAGATTTGGGTTTGAGAATGGGTTGATCGACTCTCCCTATAATTCCGTCGGCCGTTTTAGTATCTGTTAGATTTACTTCTGCCAAGGACTGGGCCTTTAGCTTTGAGAGCGAGCGACGTGAATTGAATTCAGCCGAGGTAGGAATAGCCGTCTCAGGCGCATTTTGTGACGAAGACTTCATTCGATCTGTCTCGACATCGGATAGGATGATGGCCTTTCTTCTTGACTTGACCTTTCGTATAATCTGGGATTCGTCGTCAGATTCCATAACCTCTGGCCGTGGTTTTCTTACGGATCGCAATTGTTTGCCTCGAGATTGCTTAGTACGCGATGTAAGGTTCAATTCCGTGTCAGAAGGGTCGGTCAACTCCTCGTCGGTTGTTCCAAATATAGAATCGTAGTAAGGAGAGCTAGTTTTTGTCTCAGATCCTCTGTTTGAGGCTTTGGTGGGAACGGCCGAGGCTGGAGCATCTTGGGTCTCTGAAATCGCGCGTGGCATCAAGGGCGAAGTAGGCAAAGTTTGTCCGGCGTGTGGTTGAGAGTTGCTAAGGTCCCACACTGTGAGGCATGAGTACATAACGATATATTGCAAAACAAAAAAATGAATACATCGTGCGAGGTCTCGCCCTTTGTCCTAGAATCATTGGAATATCTATTTTCACAAAATACGCGTTTCATTCTGGTCAAGATACACACCTGCGTTGAAATGGAGGGATTTATGTTACTTGGTTTGAAATTCAGATCAAGAGATTCCTCGGGTTTGGAGAGTTTTTTTCCAGGAGTATCGATATTCTTCTAAGCCGTTGACATTGATACCAAGCTGCATAATCAGGTTGACGATGCAACTTACAACATGACGAAGTTTCAGTGACGACAAAAACCTCGCCACAGCTTCAGCTTCAATGTCAAAAGTGACAGTTGTCCCTCTGAGCGATGGCGTCGCAAGGACGACTTGACCGACAGACGGCGGCGGGGAAAACAGGATAGTGACGGCAGCTTTCCCATCGTGAAGCATAGCCACTTTTAGGCTCTGTACGCTCACAAAAGAGGCATGCAGAGTTTCAATTTGATCGCCCTAAACAGATAGAAATTAATTAGGTGAGACTACTGGAATGTTCGCTATACCTCGTCAATATTCGCCACGAAACCAAGATAATCCACATATAATCGCTCGACGTTGTAGGCTTTTTCGGGATCTTGTATATGAAAATTCCTGGTTTTGAAAGGCTGGGGGCTATATTATCTTCGAAGTCAGAATCCGAAAAATGCTGGTGTTGTTGACTTACAATAATGAGTCTGTACTTCCGAGAAGATCGATGATCTCGATGAAGACAATGTCCCAGTTAGCAGTCGGTGGTGTCGTTTCAAGGATCTTCAAAATCACATCACCACACGGGAATTTAGTGGCATCGAATACATCCTGTGCAAATTTCATGCGGGCTGCCGCACTGGTTCTTTTGGATGGTAGTAGCTTCACGATAAGTTCCAAAAGCGCTTCAATAACCAGTATATCTGTGACCATCATTGAGCTCTCGACAGCCAAAATGCGAGAAAAGACTCTACTTTTGCTCTGTGATAAGATGGACCCAAGATCGGCGCTAGAAGGATACTATTGAACAATCAGCATCTTAATGCTGATTACTAGACTTACCCGCCGAGTATGTCTTGATTGCGCAACTGTGTCTGATTATCTGGATGCGACGTAACTGTTTCAGAAAGGATCTGACATAACTGGCACATCCTCGAAGGTTCAGAGGTACGAAAGAACTTATGACTTGGTGGGCTTACGATGTACATAAGATCAGGCCCAGGTCGGAAGGTTGAGTTTCCACGGGAGAAGAAAACGTCGCGAAGAGTAGGGTAGAAGGAGTTAGCCACAATATCGCGGGTTTCATCTGCATGCATGAGATGAAAGATAAGAACGAACCCAACGGTGCTTACAGGAAGAGCTTGATTCAAGAAAATCCTAAGTGATAAACATCGTTCTCCTCATTTTCCCGATGTATGAATAAATGTATGCGCACCAAAATTCCAGAGAGAAGGGACGCCTGAGCAGCTTCCCAGGCGGACACAATATTTGTTGAGCAATTTTTCAGTGCAGGTAACACTTTGGCATTGAAGATTACGCCAAGGACTGCGACAGCATAACGAATACCAAGAATCAGAAAGGTATTGTAGAGAGGCAGCAAGTTGTGACGAAGAAGTAAAGACAGTCGTTGCAGAGCTGCAGGGGATGGTGTATCTATTTCCTATGTTCCAAATGAAAACATATCGTCGTTCGACAGCTGATATGGACTCACGAGGAGTTTTGTGATCGAATTCAGTTGTTCAATTGACTCCTCGAGCTCGTGCGTGATCTTTACTTTCTTTGATGCAGCTCTTATTGCTTGTATTGCGGACAGAATATCCGCACCATCTGCCATAGCAGGTCAGAACTTGAAGATGAAAGATCGAGCCAGCAGTCAATAGAACAATTACTCAGGGAGAAGCGATAATCGTGACAATGTCACGTCTCCGATGCACGTGAGTGTCGCGACACGCGTCGCGCGACGCGGACGCATGCAACGTGCTCGAGATCAACAACGAACACGATCAACTCTCCCCACGTCAAGCTGTGCAAACTAGTACTACTTTCACCGTTGTTATATGTCAGACTATAATACAGGGTCGCAAGCATTTCTTTGGACAAATTCAAAGGACCAGCATAAAGTCTACGCCCGGGACTCATAAGTACTGACAGTCAAAGAGGTAAGTAACTGGTCGTTTTCTTCACTCAGGCTCTTTTTTGGGGGTGTACTCACTGCGCATAGGCTCGAAAGCCTCAGTGACCGGCTAACCTTGCTTGGTCGATGTCGCCCGACGTGAATCTTTCAACTATGATCGCGATACCCCACCGACTATCCCTTTCGTCGTCATGCATTATGTGTTCCCAGCCACAGCTTGTAATATTAGAGACCACTTTTATTGAAAACTGATCATGGGAGCCCCATTCTTGTCATTTATCTTCAACTTTTTTCGTCTAACTGCTACATAGAAGGAAGATTGCAGCCCTAATCTGTACATGCACGTGATTTCGCACTTAGGCAATTGTCTTTCTTGCTTATACCGTGAATCTTACATTACCTTATTATCGTATAGTGCAAAACACTCAGAACCGACCTCTTGGCATCACCAAATCAAGAAATATTATACCCCCCAGCCATCGGAATTGACGCGGATTGATGAGAGCTTTCAAATGATCTCAATCTCACCATAAAATTCAAAGGTTTAATTTTTTTTTGATACCCCAAATCTGGATTTTGGGCCTTTATGTAAACTGATGACCCTTGATGTAGCCTAATTTGATATATCTAATCATTAGATAAGATATCAACCATTGTCAGCCCAACTCAGTAGTATTCTGAATTAACCTCTTGGTGCATGTCAAGACACTATAAGAGTCAGCAATTTACCTTAGTAAAAGCTGATGATTTCTTCAAAATCTGGATTTTTGTCACGTGATTAGGGAATTTTCGGACATTTCATTTTTACGCGTATCTTCCAAAGTTGAGGGGGCTTCAGACCAAAATTGGGCTTGGCCCTGACGGGCCGCCTGTAAATGTTCTGCGCACTGTACCACACGGAGATTTTATTCCGCGTGGACGTGAGAATCTGATGTGAGGTATTTATCCAGGATGATCATGATCGTGATGCACCTTCACGACGAGTTCCCTTACCGGTCGTCCTCTGGCCAGCAAGATGGCTGGCGTAATTCAAACCGGAACCATGAAGAACTCTTTCTCGTCTATTATCAAAGTGAATCCATTCCCTTAGCCGCAACCTCGAGTTATACTGACCGCCATGGTCCAACAACTTCAGTCTCCGCGAATTCAACGAAAATATTTACGAAAGGTCGACTTTCCTTACGTGTTAGGCTAACAGTACCTTATTTCTTCGTCAGTATTCATGGTTGCCAGATGTCTTTCGTCTGAAAGGCAGTGTAAGTGGAGATATATAGCTTTTGGGACGCGACGGTGTAACATGGATGGATTCTTGTTCTGCAGATCATTGGCCGCATAGTCGGCCCTGTGCTTACAGTCACAATTTTTGCTTCCCTTGTTGCGTATGCCAAGCAGCAAGGATATCCAATGTTGCAGACGAACAGCATTGTCCCGCTTCTCTCGGTTGTGGTGAGCATATTTGGAGTCTATATATGATTTCAATTTCTCACCATATACTTTAAAACAGGTCGGTCTTCTGCTGGTGTTTCGGTTCGTGTGTAACTCTGGTGCATTATTCATCCACTTACCTATATCTTGGTAGTAACGGGCAAGAGGCTTTTCGAATTGATCACGTCCTCACCTCTTCATTAATCCCTACCTTGATAGTACTTCGTATGATCGCTACTGGGAAGGTCGAAAATCTTTTGCAACTCTAACCTCCAATATCCGTAATCTTGCGCGCCAAATCTGGGTCAGCGTTGTGCTTCCTCCAACTGACACTCAACCTCCGCATATCAAAGGGAAAACTCCCACCACGAACGTCACCGCATCTCAACTTCGTCACAGAAAGATCGAGGCTGTCAAGCTAACACTTTCCTTCGCGTTCGCAGCCAAACATTATCTGCGCGGAGAAGATGGGATAAAATATGATGACTATGTTGGTGTATTGCCGCAATCGTTTGCCCGGTTCGATGAGGTCGGTTTTAACGTGGAGCACACCCCAACGATGCCATACTCGGCGACTCGCAAAGATTCAAATGGTGAGAGTGGAGTTGCGACCCCCGACCGCAAGCCAGATGCTACGAAGCGTGTGCGGCATAAACGCAGCAAGCAGAATACATCTGGTTCTGACAGTGTCACTCCTACGACACCCCTGCTGGGTAGCGCACACCAGATCATAGAGTTTCATGCATACGCCGACGAAGCTTCTTTGCCTCTGCCTCTGATGTAAATCTAATGATAACATGACATTACTCTATGGCTACTTTTAACTCAGTGCTGTGCAGGATTGCGTCGGAAATCAATCGTATTCTTTTCGGCTTCAGGAAAGAAGGTTTCCTGGAGACCATTGGCCCTGCTGGCAAGTTCTTCCTGCGTATGAAATCCGAAGGTCTAATGGATGTTGACAGGAACGAATGCTCTGATACAGTTGTTAGTCCTTTTATTCCACTTCGTTGACTTCAAAAATTGACTCGAAATCAGGGTCTCGAGTATGACGGACCAACTTACAGCTATGGAACGTATCGCGAATACCCGGATACCCGTCTCATGTTTGTTCCATTCATATCCCTTTGCCATAACTCGTGCTCATTTATACCCAATCACAGACAGAGTTCATTTGAAACAATGCGTAACTCTGTACCTTTTTGCACTGCCTTTTGCGCTAGTGAGCGATCTTGGATGGACTGCCGTCCCTATTGTTACTGTGGTCGCTTTCACATTTATGGGCATAGAAGGCATTGCGGAAGAGATTGAAATGCCTTTTGGTTTGTTGCTATTTATTGAAGGAATTGCTCTCAACTTACATCTTTCATTAGGGAATGATGAACGTGATCTACCACTCGGTATTTGTTGTTCAACTTTTATGTATTTTTCTCATTTGAGTTTCCATAGACCGATACTGCCAGGACCTCGAGGAAGAGATTGAGTATGTTCAAACTTCTTGATATCGTGCTTTATCTCACGCAGCGAACGTTTCAGCTACATGATTGAAAGGATTCCCGAAGGCGGTGAGGGACTTCACGGTTATGATGATGGCGAAGGTGATGATTAATTCATGCACGAGAATTGGGTCGATTTGATGGATTTATAAAATGAGGCTGGGGCCCCAAAACTCGCAATGGGACTGGAAAGGAGAAAGAAGATTAAATGTCACCAGGATGACAATTCAGATTGCTACTATTGGAATTCCGGACTGCAGAACTCCCCGGGTCCGTATGGCTACAAAGGACCGTTAGATTTATACAAGAACAGGGGTGATGAGCGCACTTTGCTAGTCAAGTTGGTCAGGCCTGCTGAGTTCTCACTGGTCCGTCTCCCACTCTGAGGTCCCGGCTTGGGCTTCTCTCCCCTAGAAAAGGCGTCCAAAACTTTTTTTGTAGTAGTAGGAGTGAGGTCCTCCTATTGTGGATATGGATCAGAATGTCAGTAGCAGTTTAGGCCCATGGAGCGTACATAGAAATCATCCCCAACCACCATCATAGGCGCATTGCTACAAGCTCCCTGGCATTCGACTTCAATGACAGTGAAGTTTCCATCTTTTGACGTCTGTCCTGGTTTAATACCTCCGGCATGCGCCAGGCAAGTATCAAGTATCTCGGTAGACCCACGTAGCATGCAAGGAGTGGTAGTGCATACTTGAACGAAATGGGTACCAATGGGGTCTCTATGGTGCATTATGAGTACAGTATTTCCAAAACAAAAGGCACCCTTTGCCTGTTAAACATGGTGTAGAAGGTCGCGACCTCGTACACACGCATGGGAGGCATTTCAAGAAGTTTGGCCACATAGTTCATAACGCTAATACTTGTCCATCCCTTGTTTTGTCGTTGCCCTAAGTCGAGCAGAGGAATGACAGCAGCCTTTTTATACTGCGGTGGATAACGAGAAATAATTTCCTGGGCGCGCTTCATGTTCTCAGCATCAAATTCGAATGCAATCTCAATCAGCGTGTCAGTAGGTGTAAAAGAAATCGGCAATTTTGTGGCCTACCTTTGGATTGTTGTATGGCGTGTCGCGGTGCTGCAAATTCGAATGTCAAACGATATGAATAGAGGATGAGGCGTCATTACAGACCACAAATAGAGCATCTGATCTTCTGGGGAGCGAGAAAGATATGTGACGTCTTGTGGAGAATGTCGAGGCAGAAAGGCGCTTGGGAAGCCTGGCAGCGAGCATGTTGGTATTCAGTCGTCCACCGTCCACCTGGGTCGAGAAAGTCCGGAAGAGCATAGATCACGTGCGATCAGCCAATCATGTTCCTCGGATTCAGACCTATTTCAGACTGATCAGACAGTTTGGACTCTTCTCTTCTGCTCTTCTGCGCACGCAACTTGCAAGGATGACCCAATGAACGCTGCATCCCGAACTCGCTGGAGCTGATGGATTTCTGTATGCAAGTTGAGTCACCTTGCGGCGAGAACATTTTGGGAACTCCTACGTATGAGCTTCCCAATTCCGTACCTCCATCAGGAAAACCTTACATCAGTAAATTTGAGATTTGGATTCTCTTTGAGTATATATCTTGAAGGTTTGCCATTCACGGGTGTCGCCTGTAAATTATATTGACCACTACATACATAGGGCTTTTATGTATATAGTATTTTGAATTACGTATTGTCAACACCTTGTTGGTGCTGAGTGCCACACGAGGTTGTTCGACTCAATTATCTTATTTCTGGTTTCTTGAGGCATGTATATATGAAGTTATAGCTGACATATCCTAATCTAGAAAACTATTCAAAATCCAGGTCGCTGAGGTCAAAGTGTAGGCTTCACTGATCAGCGTTTGCTTTCCTCGGGCTTCCGAGTGCAATTAATGAAGGGTAGATATCCATTCCTTATAAAGACTTAATAATCGTGGACTCTAGCCTGCGCCGCACTCATCTATTTCCTTATTTAACATTTGATTACTAATACTTGTATTTTATTTACCATTCCGTATTGCCACACCTCAGTTGTCTACTACTATATCATGGTCACCTCTGAGGTGTGTATAGTTTACAATTAACCCCAACTTATGTACTAATCACTACTCTACCTAGACTTATTCTAACAGTCATATTAACAGGTAGAGTACTTCAATGCAGTTGTCTATCACTATATCGTGGTCGCCTCTGAGACTTATTCTAATGGTCATATTAACAGGTTAGGGCTCCGTTCCCTCAGTTAAAAAGACCTGTGACCACTCAAGACCCCTACAACTCAAGAAAATTTCTTTTAAGCTTCCACCATGTCAGACACTAGCTGTCATGACCCATCATTTTCACTTGCTCATCCTGTGCAACTCCCCCACCATGCACCTTCTCTGCCATCACCAACATATCCCAGTGTGCCTTACACATCAGCAGCTTGCATCACCAACCCAATCTGCATCTCCAATTGCATCTCCAACGCTTCCTTTTAGAATGACACCCCTGAAACATGCCACACGACAGCTTGCCATAGCTGGCCCCCACATCTGACTACCCACAAACTGACCATACAGTTCTGCGCTGCATGTCTCGGCACCCTCCTTGACCCTCTCCAACATTATTCTGGTGATCCATCCTGCTGTAATACTTAAACCTTCATACCATGATAGTCAGTCCTTAGTCTTGATATTGCCAACTCTTTTGTCCAAGTCTGTTCTACTTTTTACCATTATACTAAGTCTCCTGGCTCTTCTCAATCTATTCCATTTCCCATTTTTATTTGCTGATGCTGCTCTAAGTCCTCTGATTGACCTTTCTCTCATTGGACTTCGCATTGTTGATGCTCAAACCCTGATTTCTTGGTGCATCTTGTGTTCTCAACGACTAAGACCACTTTGATGCCCCATAAGTCTATGTGCCAGTTTACAGATCTCTCTGACTAGTGGGTTATTGCTCTAGATGAGAGCCCCTGAGTCAGTGGGACTTAACATAATATTGAGACTACCCCCACTCATCGGCTAGCTTGAATGGCAACTTATACTCAAAACTACTGGCTGACAACGACCTACATGGTTGATCAGTACAGCTGCCCAATATTCCCAAACCCAGCCAACAATCCTATTACTCCTCTGAGCCAGCAGCAGCCTGTTGTACCTATCACACCATATCCTCTGACCTGCTACTGGCCAACAGATCAAACTGAGTACTCGCTGGGACCTTTGATTAGTTGAGGCCCCAGCATTGACTGGCGCTCTCTGGCACCTCCTCCCATACAAGGTTTGGACCCCTGAACCTATACTGGAGTGCTGCCCGAGGCTCTGAACCAGGTGTGGATGCTTTGGCACTTGCCAGCACTGCTCTGCTCATGGCAGGACTGGTGTTCTGTTATCTATAAACCTCACTGTTGGGTTCCAGTGGCAGCTCTGGCTGTTCACACCCCTACGACCCCTTTGAAACAAGGAAATGTGTCCCAGGGTGATGGTGACCCCTTGCTCCAGTGGGTGGGACTATAGGCAGAATATTCTTGGCAACGTGACATGATCTTAAAGAAGGTCCACCTCTTGTGAGAAGCGTTCTTTCTAAGGACTCAGGAATTCTTTAAAAACCTGGGGTGCCCTGCATCAGAGGCCATTGCAGAGGTCTGGGCTGATTGCATCTTAACATTCTCCAAGCTCTATGAACAAGGAGATCTCTCACTGCACTAGCTTGAACTTCTATAAGGTGATGCCTCACTGCATGATGAGTTGTGTAATTTGGTTGCCAACATCCATGTTTTCTCCTTGCTGGGTGAGTTTGAGAATCTGACTGATGCTGCATACTCCTTCCACATCCAAAAGGAGATAATCACAGCCCAACATGCTCCTGACACCACTGCCTCAAAGCCCACTGCCACCAATTTGAATGATCGGCATCAGAACAACCTGGAAGTGGCTTCAACCCTCCTCTGAGGCCTCAACTCCATTGGGGGACTCTTTGAACAAGCAGTGGCATGTGAAGTAGGACTCTCAGCACAACCCTGATTGAACTTGGTACTGATTACCTGTCCATTTTGAACTTGGGATCAACCTCTGGGTGCTTCTCCTATTCCCATACCCCCTTCATAGCACCTTGCCCCACCAGCACTCCCTGTGGCTGTCAAAGAAGATGTCTGCTCTGAACATATGCTGAGCTATGTCAACAAACCTGATGTTGGTGCAGTCTTGGAGCAGGCCTAATCTGAACTTGAACAAGATCTGCAACCTCAGATGAATTTCCAATGCAAAAGACCTCTGCACTTGGACCTCTAAGCCCCTCTACCACCATTGCTTTCACCCCAGACCAGTACTTACTTTGCCAAGCCATTCCTAAAGAGATCCTCCTCCCCCCCCTCTGACTGCTGCCTGAACCACTATGACCATTCATGGGTTCCACTGGCAACACCGCACCCCTGAACTCCTGACAACTGGCTTTAGCATGGATTCCTCAGGACCAAGGGTTCAATCTGATCAGTGGTCTTGGACTTGGCACTGCTTCACAAGGCCTGGAGGTACTTCCCTCTTTGAGATATGGCTTAGCATATGGCTTTCCTCCCTTTGGCATGGGCAATGCAGGTAACCTGGGTGGTGCTCCCCCCCCTGGACCACCTCCTGGACCCTCAGGCAGTGGCCTGCCCAACTGATTGCTGGGTGGACCACCTCTTAGCAGCAAAGCACCTGGAGGAATTCCCCTGGGCAGATTCCCTGACGGTGGACTTCTTGGCAGATGGGGACCAGTGATCAGTGCATTTCTGCCACATGGTGGTGCTGAAAATTACTACTACTATTACTACCATGCTGGTGCCCCTGTCTGAGACAACCAATGATCAAGATGACTTTGGTGGTTTATGTGAGGCTCTTGCATGTGAAGGGCAGCTAGACATTCAGAAGCCCAAACCTTTCAGTGGGTGCAACTCTCAGAAATGGCAAATCTTTCTTGTCCAGTGCTTAACCACGTTCCAGGGCAAACCACACACTTTTGCTTTTGACCAAGCATAGGTTGCATTCACTATGTCCTATCTGCAAAGTATTGCATTGGACCACTACACTGCCATTCTCTGCTTCAACCTCAGCCACCCCCTCTTCACAAACTGGCAGGCGTTCATTAACAAATTCTCTTCCAAGTTCAGAGTGTATGACATAGTTGGAGTGTATGACACAGTTGCTGAGGCTGAAAAGAAACTTGTGTCTTTCAGAATGAGCATTGATAAACATTTCACCATATTTGTTGTTCAATTTGAGAAGAAGGCCTACAAGACAGAGTGGAACTACAATGCCTTGAAGTTCCTGCTCAGCAAGGCCTTGTCTAAGTGCATTCATGATGTGCTCTGACTTGTGCTGAAACAACTCACCTATAAGGGTTTCAAAAACCTTGTCACTCAGATCAACTAGTGCCACTGGGAAGACCCCTCTGCCTTGCTAGCCATACACCTACACTGGAACATACCTCAACCCCTAGGCACGCAACTCCAACCTTCTTTTTCCTGTTTTCCAAACTCTTCAAATGTCACTGGCATGGCCCTTCCTTCATAGGCCTCTGCATGCCTTGCACAGGTGCAGGGCAACAGTCAAAACTCTCCTGTGACATGTTCACTAGCCCAGCTGCAGGCTGCTGAGGCTCAGGAGATCACTGAATCATGCCAATTGGGTTGTAATGGTAAAGACTGCCAGAGACACGACACTAAGAATCTGGACCCAGAGAAAGGTGAGGAACATTTGCAAGCAAATCAGGCATGGAATATGGGTCACCCCTGGGTTGCTGTACCAGAGAAAACAAAGGAGCAGCGGTGTTTGCCTGTTGTGCAGCAAACCAGAACATTTTGTCCAGGATTGCCCTGAGCAAAATGCACTGGGCCATGCTGTCTGGGTCATCAATAATGATGAGTATGACTTCCAATATGCAGAAAACAAGACTGATGGAACATAAAGATGTGTTAAATTGCAGAATCAACTCTGACGTCTTCTCCATTCTAGTTTCACACCTATGTGCATTGGCTCCTGCTCCAGACACCTGCACTGTTTACTTTTCTTCCTGCTCTTCCCTATCCTTTGTTCTCCACACCTCCCCTGAGCTCCAAACCCACTGCTACACTGGTCAACAGTGGTGCCACTGACAACTTTGTTGATTTTTCCTGGGCCCACTCCACTTCTCTGCCTTTTATTTGACTTTTTACTCCATTTGTTTGTGCCTGTTTAACAGTGAACCCTTGACTGCTAGCAACATTACACACTACACTGTTGCTCCACTCACTTTCAGGAATGGAACCATGCAGGAGGTATGAATGCTCATCACTCACTTGCACAAAAACGCTCCTCTTGTTCTCAGCTTATCTTGGCTATGAAGCACCAACTCCAGGATCAACTGGTGCCATCTCACCATGACCTTGGATTAGGGCTCCTCCCCATCCACCTCCATCATTCCCTTCTACTTTCTCCCTCATGGAAATTCCACTCCGATGACCTCCCTTGATGACCTCCCTTCTCTTGGATGACTATACTCAAGCTCAGCAAGGTCCTTCATCATTGAGATGATGCTCTGATCAACCAGCACCACCCATGCTGCCCTGATTGACAGTGGCACCACAGGCACCTTTGTCAGCTCAGAGTTAGCTCTTCCAGGCAAGAAAATTGGCAAACCCATCAAACTTCAACTCTTCAATGATACTCTGGTGTAGCTGGTGGCTATAGAGAGAACTATCTTGCGTATATCATGCAGTAGCTGAATCAGACCACAATATCAGTATTGACTAGATACGTTGTGAATATAAGAAGTTATCTTATGTAATACAATATGGGATGTACATAACATCACCCTGTGTGATGAATACCTAATAGGTTGTTATAATGTAATGATCCGGTTACATACTCCCCTTTAAGACCAATGAATCGGTCTAACATATAGAACAGAAATGAGGTATGGAGTACACCTCACTCTGAGTAAAAGTGGCTGGCAGGCCAATGATCTCAATGTGTTAACTTGATGTCTTGAAGCACATATTGATCAGGATACAGGTGCAACAGTGCACACACATAAAATGGATAATAAAATGGCATCAACGCCATTCAAGTAATATATATACAATTTGGTCCATTCGGACCGCCAAGAGTACTGTACAAGATTAATCTAGAAATCTAGAGTCATCATGCATTAGTAGCTTGATTTGAGTCACAGTAACTCGTGGTCACCTACAGGTAACTAGGGTTCATGACCCGCATTTTCCTCTAGCACTTCTCCCAATTCCAGCATCATTGCCACATCACCAATTGCAATGTTAGTTGCAGACTCATGTGGCACCGATTTTGTTCTCAGTGGAGTTGAAGGCCCTGACACAACCATGGCATCTACCATTGATAACTCTGTTAGTGCAATGTTAATCGCAGTGGGTACCAAGGGCAGCGTACCATAAGCTGCTGTGCATTTCCAGAGGTGGACCTGGTTGGAGTCCATGCCAATGTAATAATAGAGGCCTGTAGCCTCAGGAGGAGCTGGCAGTAAGTGCTCTTTAGCATGCTTGAACATAAGATGATAGTGATCGTCCTCTGTCATTTCTCTCCATCCATTCCATTGCGGGATGGCAGGAGGGGTACCATAATGAGACAAGCGCTCAATGCGCTCGTTGTCTACATCTTTGAAGATGTCCATGGACATCGTTGGGTTGTGGAACTGCTGTTCTAGATAGACCACACCATAGGTATAGGCATGATCTACCCAGTCCAGCAGAATGCGATTGTGCAATAAGACATGTAAAGTGTCATTGTCTGAGAAGTTATGTGCCTGATCATTGGGCACATGTACTTGTAAAATGTTGAGGTGGGACCCATATTGGGCCACCAACGGTTGCTCCAGGAAGGCAGCATTATACAAGGCAACTGCCTCACGATACATCCTGGGCCACGCCATAATTAGCACCAACCTCCTCACCACTAATGATTTAGCTGCGCTATTAGCGCAGAGGGCCCAGCACAATGCAAATCTGAACAGAGTTTGCCAGTGCATGTGGAATGCATAGTCAAACACAATCCCCTGCCAGGTATTCTCCATCCCTGGCTGTCCAAATATTAGTGTGTATTGCGCTACTTGCTCCAAGTAAAATGGATGAGCTAGGTCTGGTGTGTGCATGACGTGCAGCACCGATGTTCCATCCTCCTTTACATGCAGAAAGCACGTTGGGATATGTCATTGTTCAACGAGGTCCATGTCTTCTGGACCTCAGATGGAGTTCTTAAGATCCTGGTATAAGGGATCAGATAACAGTACCTGCATGGTACAATCTTGTAAGCTATTATCTAGCTGCTGCACAAATAGCAGCAGCTCAGAAATCAACATATACACAACAACATGGTCGCAGTGGGGAACATACTTGTTGGCATAATACTTGTAAAGCTGTTCCAGCTCATGTGGAGTGCGTGGCAGACCGCACGGGGCATACTTATATACAATAGTAGCGGGCACTTTTGTCTGCTGACACGAATTATGTTCAAAGGCTGCTGCTCGATTGGTGTCAGCTCCGACATGGACAGTGTTGCTGTACAGTGAGTAGTACATGCAATCACCTAGTGCTCCTCAGAAGCATGAGTTCAGCCACTCAACATCGTTCAGCCCCCACACTTTCACTCCCAATCTGTCAGGAATGCATCCAGAAAAGTCATTTATTGCTTGATGTTGTTGGGCATCTCTAGTCTTTGCTACATTTGCCTTCTTCAAGGCGAGTTTCTTGTTTTGTTGCACGTGCTGAAAGCGCTGTGCAGCCGACTCTCCCTCCTCTGACTCCTGCTTGTCTTCTGATGAAGACTGCCCATAGTCGCTCTCATTGTTGACCATGGCCACCACCTTTCCCTTGCTCTTGGATGTGGCCACAGTTTTCTGTTGGGTCACTACTAACCCATCGTACTGCTCTGGCATCCTGGGGTCTGTGGTCAGTACGACCACTGCGAACTGGGAAGGGGGTGCTGGTATTGACACAGCGCACATGAAAAGCAATTGAGCGGGACCTGCTCATGCAGGTACATTGTCAGGGAAATCCACAACGTCCAGCTTGGACATGTCAAGAGGAGGCTTTTGGCCTTGACAATGCTTAGTTGGCCCCAGAACATCCAGGGCATATGAAGATGTAGAGAGCCTATGACTCTCCACTGCAGCAGGCTGAGCTTTTAGCTCAGGGATTTCAGGTGCTAGGCATGCCTCTCCCTGGCTGCTTGGTCCAGCCTGACTACTCATTATAGGCATGTGAGGCACCTCAACTCTCTGCTCCTGCTGCATTGCTGAAGCATCAGTCATGATTTTGTCATGTGGTTCTAACAACAGTTTGGCCAATGGGTTCTCTACTATGGCCAGAATATCTGGCTCCTAACTAGACCGAGGCAGAACAGAGTCTGAGCATACTGATATCAAAGTCGCCAATGAGCTCAGTAGTTGCACAGGTGGCAGCGGAGGTCACACAGCAGTGGGCGCTGGTGCCTGCACAAACTCCTGAGGTTGCCTTGCTGGTGCTCTAGCCTGTTTGGGCTCCACCATTGGTTCCTCATATGCAGGTGCTTTGCATTTCCCTGCACGCTCAATATGCTCTAGTGCGGTTACGTGCTGCCTCTTCATCATCTCAATTT
>JABAKA010008039.1:33765-85914 GCA_018857285.1 Termitomyces sp. Mi166#008 | reverse complement strand
TTCATCTCAGAGTGACCCCCAAACGCGACGTACCCTCCAGCTACGAAATGCCGCCATGATTTTGCGGGCAAAAATGTGGTCGCAGATGAATCAGACATGGCTTTCCTGTATAGGGTCTATGAAATTAGAAGAGGACGACAGAGATTGAAGGATAGATGGGAGAAATGGGAACAAGAGGAGTGCCCTAGAGCAGTGACGGTGGAGGCGACTGAGCGCTTTGGAGAAGAGTAATGCCCGTCGACAAAATCTCTCAGAATTTTTAGAGATATCACGTGCACCAGGGTCGCAATGAGGTCGCCGTGGTTTGAGTTCGCCGTCGAACTTGCTTAGACCCCTCATGTGCTCATAGCAAACTAAAGACTAGCCAAGGGCAACGTCTGCGTACTCGGCCCAGGAGACAACCAAAATTTTCAGCTGTTTGACGAGAAAAAAGGACAGCAACAATGTTCGTTCTTTCGATTTTGAAGGTATACTTCCAGTAACTCACGGAAAAATTGGACTTAAGGATCCTCAGGATACAGTAGCCATTCATCCGTCAAATTTTGGGGCACCCGTGGACCAGGCACTTATTGTTGAACTGAATAAGAAATACGCTAACCGCGTTCTACATGATGTCGGACTCTGTATTTGTGTATTTGATCTAACTGAAGTGGGGGAAGGAAAGGTTCGTTACGGTGACGGTTATCTCTGGTATAAATGTAAGCGATCAACTGTCCTTTTGACCGTTCAAGAGAAACTGGAACTGAAATAAATATCAGTGGTGTTTCGAATGGTTGTATTCAGACCATTTATTTCGGAAGTTATTGTTGCAAAAGTCAAATCCTCAGACGAGGAAGCCATTAGACGTATGTCTCTCATTCGAAGATGTGAATATTCACTCTCAAAACAATCCACTTAATCCAGTAACTGTTGGTTTCTTCGACGATATATACATCCCAGCATCCTACCTCCCCCAACCAACAGCATTGTACGTCTCTGGTCCCATCTCTTCCTCCACTACACCAACGTACCTATGCTCTCCCTACAGTGATCCAAACGAACGCGCTCACTTCTGGCTACCCGACTCCGAACTCACCTCAACGCATGATATGCTCGACACACCCGTTGCAGAGCGGATGTACATTGACCAGGGCGAGGTTATACGCGTACGCGTGGAGGCGGATGATTTCTACGATGACGAGCCTGGGCCCCCGAAAATGGCGGAGGGTGTGCAGATTAAGACGGAGACGAAGAGAGTGCCGTATAATATCATTGTGCGTTTCTTCTCCTTGCTCTGGTTCTCGTTTGAAGGGTTGATTGTTGGTTTTAGTGTTCGATTGCGGAGCAGGGACTTGGTCCTGTGGCGTGGTGGAGCGGTGCGCAGGAGGGTGGCGAACCTATGGACGAAGGGTGAAGTTCATGTTGGTCGTTGACCTTCTTCCTCGAACCTCAAAACCCGAATGGACCGGGACAAAATGTAAACACGATGTACACTATCTATCTAATTGGAACTCCATCCTTCGTCGACAAATGTTCATCTCAGGCATTCACATGCGGTGAATCGGGGCATAAAGGCATAGGGCACAGGGCACGAACAGTACCTTCTATGGTGCCTTTACAGAGCCGACATTTTGGTACGGCTTGGCACGCAGCCCAGTTCCTTCCCGCGTTAGAGGGATAGGGAGGGACGCAGATGTTGTAGGCTAGCCTAGGTCAGCAGGAAAGAGCTGGTAAGGGACGGTGATTATTGCCAAGCCAGAGATCAGCTGCCCCTCTGAGCAGTGCTTGCGTACTTCGCGGTGTTGAGGCGACTACTTAAACAACTGCCCCACCTACTTGAAACTGTCCACGGACTGCCCAAGTATACTACATGTCCACTGAATCTAAGGCAACGTCGTTCAGAGTTTTGAACCGCATTCTACGGCAAGTACCTACTATGTTCCCCTTCTTCAGCACTGTCCCTTCAAATTCACCTGGCTTTCGGAGTCTTTCAGACCATCTTTATGATCATACTCTATCCCAATGGGCCCTACATGCGTGAGTCTGATTACTCCAAATACCTGACATTCACCTCTGTCACAGGGAAATTCGAGGGGATTGCAGCCGGCTGGGCAGTGCTGACATGGGTGTGGGTTAGCGTGTTGTACGACGTCAATCTGAGCTGGGGCCAGCCGACAGGCTATCGACATCTTACGCTTTGTGACAGGCTAGTATACAACAACCGACCACTCTCCTCCCATGTCACGCACCACTCATTTTATATCCTTTATCGTCTTCGCTGTCGGCTAGTTTGCTGCAGTTGCTATGAGGTTCTGCCTATGTTGATTCATGCTCATTGCTTATAAACATATTCCCAACTCTTGTCATCATGTTAGGAACGCAACTTCCATCACAATGCGATTTTGGCACCTACTCCGATGGTCTAGTACATGTCTGGTGTCCATTGGGATCCACTTCATTCGGTTGTGCTATCTTGCTATGCGTATTTTGTGAGTCGTTCACGTCTTGAATACTTATCTCTTGAGTAAGATATGGTGACTTCCAAATAAAACCTGAGGTTGCGTCGGTTGTCTATCTCTCTGCACGTAAAACGGGTGCAGGATTATCTGCCAATGTGGTCCACAACGACGATAAGCTCATTTCTCACACCCTAGCGAGTCTTGCAGGAGTTATATGGAATCTGTAATCCGAAGCTAGTGGCATACAATGGGTATTACGAAGTGGACAGCCTCTGACACGAGCTCCCGAGACTTTCAATTATTACGGGACTATCACAACTTCTCCCTCCATGATACTGGCATACATCTTATGACGCCTCGAATATATGTAGATACAATGAATCAAGGTAACTAATTGATAAGCACAGTTCGTAAGTAAAATCTCTCCTTAGTGTTGACACGCAATAGTAGGGGGCTAGAGAAATATACACCGGTGGCGAAGGATCTCAAGGTCATGGTCAAGTTGTAATTTGAACAAAAGGATATTTATTTCAGCACTCACAGCACGGCAAGGGAAAGATATTGTTACCTATGGATCATCACTTGCAGCTAACCTCAATGTGTGTGTAGTGGAGAGTATGGAGAGGAAGGAGTTCGATCAGTCGAGCACCATTGACTGGCTTGCTGTGCCAGTGTCTAAGATCACGCAAATTGAGCAGAAACCTGGTGGTGGTCATCTTGATGATCTTTGTTCAACCCACCATCGTGTATGTCTTTAAAAGTGACCTGCTTCTCCTGATGACTTGCACATCGTCAGCAACGAAAGTATGGTACAGAGAATTCTGAATAAGTATATTCGCTTCGGCCGCCCTCCTTTCATCTCCTATAAGACTCGAGACGACCTCCAATCCGAGTCCTGCCTCTCATACAAGCTTAATTATATTACATACATATCAATCAGATACGTGGTCAAAAATATACAGCCAATACAAAGCATTGAGTTAATACCAGTGCGGCACGCGCCCTGCGCGACCACGAAACAAAAAAGTGAGCCAATCAGGAACAAAGAATAGTACTGAACGCAATCAGGGAGATTCAGCGTCATTAACGTTGGTGACGGAGGGGCAGGCTGAGCCAGCGGCAGACTATATGAGACACAAGGACAACCCTTTAGGAGTATTCACAGGGTGATTAAAGGTTGCAACATACCATTTCAGACTCGGGACCTCCTTTCTCCTCGTCATGAAGTTCATGTCCTTGATCCGAGTCGGTTGCAAACTCTTTCGTTGTGTTGATTTTGATAGAAATGTTGGTTGGACGCTGGAGGAACGGAGCATGAGATGTCGTTAGAGGCTTGTCACGCCCGCGCCAAAAAAAGTAGGAATATTTTTACCCTCGAAAAGATAGCGTTGTTTTTGGGTAACTCTCGTAGAGAGAGGGAGATGTTCTCGCTTGTGCTGTGGATACCATCGGCGGAGCCACGGATCATTTTTCGAGCATTGAGGGTAGCGAGGAGGGAATTTGAATAGACTAAAATGACAGGGTACTAAATCAGAGCTTTTGCCACGATAAAGGCGAGGTAATGACTTACGCCGGCCGATACAGAAGTAGAAGGCGATGTACAAGAAAGTTTTGCCTGCAACGACGATCTTCAATAACGAGTTTGTTAGTCAGTCTTTCGATGAAATAGGGAATCATACGAAGACTCACGGAAATCAAAGAAGCAACGGCGCATAGACTTCCGGATAGTCAACATAAGGATAGATAAGAGAAGTCTCTAGATTGATACTGACCTCGTCAGGAAGCCAGTATTGACAGCAAACAGAATCTGTGTGTTATTGAGCAAATATCCATATCTCCTCGGGAAGACAATCTTACCAGCTTGTTGATCATGGTGTCCGATCTAGTCTAATTTTGAGTAGCGAGAATGGCCATTTGAAGGTCGACGTACCGATGGAAACCGGTGCGTGATCGATGAAGTAGAGTGCACAAGATCAATGCGATAAGGACGTCCCCTGCCGCTGCGAGAGCGTTCACAGAGATCGAGAGATACTGTGCAAGCATTGAGGGCAAGTAACCCCATAGATTAAACAAAAAATGGACGTACTTTTAGCTGCTGCAGTTCGACAAAAGTTTTAAATTGAAGTCTAGACAATAATTTAGCAGCTTTCAAAATCGAAGGCCAAGAAGGGGACTCACGACAAGGTACCGAAGGCTGATCGATGCATGTCTGAGTGAAGCTTAGTCGACGAGGCATTGATACAACGACGAACCAACAACGCAGCCTTTGTAGTAGAGGAGCTGTTAGGACGAGGGTAAACGAAGAAATATTCGACTCACCAAATTCAGCTGAGACCAAAAGAACCTAAAGACGGGCACAAACATTCGGTCACGAAGAATCCAGATGCAACATATAATGACGCACGACTATACTCGTCAGCCATATATTTCTGTTGCTCACTATGTTCATTATGAGTGAGGAACTCGGACATAGACCAAGCTGTGGATGAGAAACTTACGCCGCCACACCCTAAGTGTCAGGAAGCTGAATCGCGCCTAGAGTCAGGAAAGATTATGATGAGAAGAGAGTCAGCATACTTACCCTTGAACAAGTAATGCTGTCAATCCCTACAATGGTGTGCTGGTCAACCAGCACAAAATACCATGGTCAGTGTAACTCACATTGAACAAGACCTCAACCTTGACAGAGGATTCGCGGTTAACGCTATAAATCCTTTAAGCGAATGCGAGACATACAAGCATACTCCTAGACGGATTGAAAATCGTTAGAAATCGTTGCCAAGAAATTGTGAGGAAGCGACGCTCACCAGACGAGGTTGACGAGGAACGGCGGGTTATTGTAGTTTTTGATTAAATAGATGTAGACTGCGACGGAGCGCTCAACAAAAACAGTTGGACGACATAGTACACTACTTACTCGTGTGCGATATCAATATTTGGTGGATAGTGTCGAATATCATGACGGCAGCGACCTTGACAAAAGTCCAACTCCGAGGATCAGGGAAAAAACAGATCAGGGCCTTACCAGCGTCTTAGTCGGCCACGTATCTTTTTGGTGGGTGAAATAATACCATGCTTGGACGCATGAGACTGTAGGGGGATGGTGTCGATAGGTGCTGTAGATTCACTCAAAGAGCCTTACCTCCGTGTAACCTGCAAGACAATGCATCAATGACACTCCAGAATTTCCCAGTTGGATATAAAGACTTACGCTGCGGCGACGACAACGCCTACATAAGCGGCCCCAAGGCTGTAAAGAAGTAATCGTTAACGACAAGGTTACAAGGAAAGAAGCCCCACGAACGTATTGTCCAGAACGAGCGGTAGTGCAGCCATTACGATAAGTTACTCAAAAGATGGGGAGGAAGTGAGTGCAAATTTCAAGGTCAACATTGAACTCAAATATGAGTGGGCCCTCGATGACGACAAGACTTCAAAGACACGAGGTCTATATTATGCGGAGATAAGGGAGCAAGAGGAAGTTTCCACGATAGACTAAAGGGAAGTCGGACATGGAAGTAGCGGCGGGATCCACGCGGTCGCGAGCCAATATCGAAGCGAATAGTCTGATAAGTACTTCTTTCGGTATAGATTCAATCACTCAGATTGCAAGACATCCGAGGACTCAATCGCCTTCAGATTCACGGAAAAGTACTGGTATGTACTGAAATATGTCTATTTCTCTTAGAGATTTTTTTGTTTTTCTTTTAAAAATCAACATACATTGATATTCGAAGCCCCTTCGCTGCCAACGCGCCCCGGGATCATCGAAATCAGATATCATAATTGAGATGCGGCAGCCGTAGATGCGGGATTTGAGCGCTGTGTCCACCACCGCTCTAGGTCCATCTGGAAGACGCGAGGAAGGTTTGCGACCTCGAGTGGAAAGCCTGAGAGAAAGGGCGCGCGAATTTCCTTGCTCGACGTTTTCCACGTGGGTACTCGAGTTCTCGACGAGGTCACTCGCGTCTTTCGACTTTTTGAACTCATTCCACAAGTTTTCACACCTGTGAAGCCTGAATTGCAGTCTGATCATGTATGAGAAGTCGAAGAAGACCCCGTACCCTTCCCTCTTTCTTTTTAAGCAAAGGTCGCTGTCTTTTTCAGTTGCGCCGTATCCCGAACGAACTCGGGTCGAAGTCTGTCTTAGGCCGGTTTCATATCATTACGGCCTTGGTCACGAAACGGTTGTTCCGCATGGTACATCGCCTCGGAGCCTTACAGAATGAGTGGAATATGGTGCGGCGACGGCGACCTGCTGGAAATTCTTGAAATTCTTTCATTCAACGTCGAGATCGGGACAGACAAGTTGTGCATCCACGTTACTTGTCGGTGTTCTGTGGCGGATCAGGTAGTGAGTAGTGGCCATGCGACGACGGTGTATTTTTTTAAACTTGAAATTTGGAAAGAGTCAAAAAGTCTCCAGAAAATTCAGGTCATCCGCCTCCCAGATAAAATCTTACAAATTTCGCATACTTACAAGACTAGCATCACACCAACCCCGCCGGCCCTGAAAACTTGCCCAACTTCCGGTGACCTCGAGTGTTTGTACTTAGGTATCGTGACTCATTTCTTGAATCCGTGGATTCTGAGCGTAAACACATTAGGCATATGCATACTGGATGTTTGTTCGCCAACTTTGCCTGGAAAGCTCAAAAAGCGGATATTTCTGTTTCTTTCTCAACAGGCGACGCGTTGTTGACGCATTTACTGTTACAGCGCGTGTCGTTACGTGAGTCATGCGTGCTCTGACTCATCATGCACATGACGATCTTATCTCATCCTATCCTGGCAACTTGATGCTGTAACAAGTTCGTTCTCTGTAATGGCAGAAAAACTATCTCCCACCGACTTCCATGACGAACTTGAACCCTTTGGATCTCTTCAAACAGACGCCTCCAAAGCTAGGATACGAAGTGCTCAAGTACTACGCGTTCGATCCCGAATACACCAACCTCAATAACGGTAGGGTCAACTTTCATAATCTCCTCAATTCTTTTGCTCTTATCTGCTTTTGACGCTAGGTTCTTATGGTTCACTTCCCATACCTGTTCTGGATGCTGTACACAAGCTTACTCTGCAGGTTGAGGCGAATCCGGATCTCTTCCACCGCCTTGAGTTCCAGCCTCTCTTGATCGATGTTCGCCGTCGTATCGCCCAACTCATCGGAGCGGACGTCGACGAAGTTGTTCTTGTTGCAAACGCGTCTATGGGAATCAACACAGTCTTGCGCAATTTTGAATGGGAGAACGGCGATACTATCATTGGGTGTGAGTTTCCTTTCTTACCTTCCTGTTTTTAATCTATCCATTTTGACGCGAATTCCAAATCTTAGGTAGTACCACGTACGGATCTATTGATAGGACGATTCATTACCTTGGCGACGTTAAGCCATACCCTACTGTCAAGCAGTTCACTTTGCAGTTCCCTACGACGCATAGGGAAATTGTCGCTAACTTCAAAGAGTTCGTTGCCGCCAACCCGAACGTTGAGGGCAAGAAAACTGTCGTCGTTATGGATAGCATAGTCTCTGTCCCCGGTGTCAAACTACCTTGGAGAGAGCTTGTCCAAATCTGCAAGGAAGCAGGCTTTTATTCTGTCATTGACGCCGCCCATTCCATCGGTCAAGAGACCGACATCAACTTGAGCGATGCCCAGCCAGACTTTTGGATCTCGGTACAGTTCAAATGTGGACTATGAGTTTGGTCTTCTGACAATTCCCTTCCTTTTAGAATTGCCACAAGTGGCTGTCTGCCAAACGCTCCGCCGCAGTGCTTTATGTTCCCAGACGGTGTGTTTAATTCCGCATTCATGATCGGTACTGATTCTGACATACGCGAATGCAGGAACCAACATATCGTTAAATCGTCTATCCCTACGTCTTATTCGTACGTCTCGCCAGCGGACAGGAAGGATGCCAATTTCGTTATCCAGTATGAATGTAAAGTCCTTTCATCGATCGTTTGTATACCATATCAAGTTTGACTGCGCAGGGAACGGAACCATCGACTATACCCCCTTCTTGAGTGTCGCGCCTGGTAAGTGCGCCTTCACTTCGGAATTATTGTTCAGTGATTGATAAAACCGGTAAAGCCTTGGACTTTAGGAATTGGCTCGGTGGTGAACATAAGATCAACGAGTATTGCCATGATCTCGCATTGAAAGGCGGAAAGCGTCTTGCAGAGATCTTGGGAACTCGAGTCATGGATCCGGAGGGTGACCTCACACTCAATATGGTATTCCCTTTCCTGAAATTCGAGAGCGGCCATTGATTGATGAATCTTTGTTCAGGTTAATGTTGAGTTGCCGTTTCCTAAGAGCGTGAGGCCGACAGCGGAGATCGATCTGAAATTCAAAGAGAAGCTCTTGCGAAAGTACAAGGTTTATTCCGCACATTTCTATCACAATGGATGCTGGTGGACCAGATGCAGTGCTCAGGTCTGGAATGAGGTACATTTTTCTGTCTGATATGATCGTTTTGTGTTTTTAGTCTGATTTTTCTTCAGCTGGAGGACTTTGAGACAATCGGGAAGGCGTGGTTGAACGTTTGTGCCGAGACGTTGGAAGAACTTGGGTTGAAACCCGAAGAATGACTTACTACCTACTGAATATATACGTATTCTCACTGGACAAACCAACTGTTGAGCATGCTGAGCTGTATTGCTTCGCTACAAATGACGAAATGTGGCGCAAGACGTCTTACATATGCAGTGTATACCGCCGTTGGCCGTGGTGTGGGAACACAAGAAAATCGCTTATAGGCCTTGCTCCGCTCCAACATCTCACGTTATCGCCGCCATGTCGAATACTCTCCCCGACCTCCCCTACGCCTACGATGCTCTTGAGCCCTTCATCTCTCATCAGATCATGGAGCTTCACCACAAGAAGCACCATCAGACCTACGTCAACGCCTTGAACGCCGCTGAGGCTGCCTACGCCAAAGCTGCGACTCCCAAGGAACGCATCGCCCTCCAGGCTGCCCTCAAGTTCAACGGAGGAGGTATGTATTTCGTTTCGGATCGCGATTATCAGCAATCGAATGTGACGCGCTCATCGATCAGGCCATATCAACCACTCTCTCTTCTGGAAGAACTTGGCTCCCGCTGCTTCGGAGAAGAAGGGCAATGGTGGTGTTTTGAAGGACGGGCCCCTCAAGAATGCTATCGAAAACACCTTTGGAAGCCTCGATAACCTTAAAAAGGAGTTCAACACCACCACGGCTGCAATTCAGGGATCTGGCTGGGGATGGCTTGTGCGTTGATCACTTCGATATTTTCAAATCTGGTTGATCAGCGATATTTTGTTCCAATCAGGGTCTTAACCCTTCCACCAAGCGCCTCGAGATCGTTACTACCGCTAACCAGGATCCTCTTCTCACCCATGTTCCCATCATTGGTGTCGATATCTGGGAGCATGCTTTCTACCTCCAATACTTCAATGTTAAGGCCGATGTGAGTCTTTTTCCACCTGTCTGATTGCTATGTATTAATTGAGCACCACTAGTACCTTAACGCCATCTGGTCCGTGATCAACTTCGAAGAGGCTGAGAAGCGCTTCCTTGAGGGCAACGGAGCTTCCAAGCTTTGAAAACGACTTGCCAATCTGAACGAAATCGTTGTACTTGTATCTCGACGAATGAACATGTGACAAAATGTTTTCTCGGACTTTCAGCTTGTGTACGTTGATAAGAAACAAATTCTCTTTCTCGCAAGGTTTGTCTGCCACTTCAAGTCCGAATGTCCGAGGAGTGCCAAGATTTTTTTCTTGTGACTTTTCTGATCTAATCACAAATCGTGCTTCATCAGTGATCTCTTTTTCACCGGAATATCATTTATATATACTTCGCACTTGGAGCCCTTGCTTCACAGTGACTAGTGGATGGCTCGGACTCGGCGCCTGGCACTCAGCAGTAAGTATGCTCTGAAGGATAGAGGAGAAGGTGTGCAAACGGTGAAATGAACGGTGCGTGAACGATTTTCACTGGTAATGCAGTACTTAATATCTAAAGGCATCAGAGTGGACACAGAATTTGCGGGAACTCGGGACGCTCAAGCTCACTTCTTCTCTTACGTAAGAGAGTCGAGGAAGCTCTCTGTCAATGTTGAGTAGGTGACATGTCTTCTACCAACTAGCTGTAGCTTACACTACTTGTAAGTACTCAGCTACGCCATCCTTTTTGGATCAATTTATTCATTGCCTGGACGCAAGGTGAGCACCTGTCGCAACCTGGGTTCTCTGGTTGTGTATCAGTGACTAACAATCCGAGAATAGCTGGGTCATATTCCTACAGTCGCACACCAGTCACATTTTTGCCTCTCATTGGCGGGTTTCTGTCTCTCTTCAACGCACATCAGCTGGTGCAGCGTGGTTTGGACCAGGTTGACGCCCATTTGAACGATGCAATTTGTGATAAATCGGTGATAATCATGAATGACTTGACATCCAGTATGGTGAAGGCATCTCCAAAATTCCTCCTTTGACCGTATGGAGGGTCATAGTGAATGGTGAAAAATATATTGAATTCTGTCGTCACACTATGATGCATCGCTAAGGTTCTTTCTTGAATGTAGATGCTCCAAATTTCTTTCACCTTGGGCCCGACCATTGGCAGCAACCCGTATCACATACCCATTATTCGCACTCTGTTGACGCGGAACCTTCCTACATTTTCCCGGCGCTTTATGAAGAAGCTATCGCTGGTTTTGATGCTAAAGTTTCGGTCAAAGGACACGGTAGGTTATTCTTTTTGACCTCTCGTCTTCTCGTTCTGATGTCGGGTACTAGAATGGACGAAATTGAGAGTCCTACCGACCATTATGACCATGGTCTCCCGTGCCAGTAACTTCGTGTTAGTTGAAAGCCCCCTTTGTTAGTGCCTTCAATATATGTATGGTGTCTGCCAATCATCTTGGTGTCTGCCAATCACCTTGATGTCGATTTCTCCAGGTAGGGACGAGGATTATGTAGTGATTAGTGTCCAGTATACGCAGCGAGTCATGACTACCGTCGCTCTTTTGCCTTTGCTTCCTGCATTCCTGCGGCCGTAAGTCTCCTTTATAATCGCGCTAATCACATGCTCAATATGACTCGCACGGTCGCTTCAGTTGCAGTAAGCAGTCTTTTCAGATTTTAGAATATGATTGATCATTGTCTTGAATATTTGCAGGGACTTATCGACCAACGACGACAGAGTATGGCAGATCATGATAGAGTTTATCCAGGAAAGCCTGTACGTGATTTTTCCATGAACGTGCAGTGGTTTACTGGAATGATTTGTTCAGCTGGATCATGGATGAAGCAACCGGCGAGGAAGCTTCGGCGCGCAGTCTGACATGCAGAATACTCGCCGTCAACATGGCCGCTATTCATACATCTTTAATGGTCAGTTCACTGGCGGTAATTAGCATAAATGGTAAGAGTCACTGACGATTATAACAGGCTTTCACTCATGTGCTCTACGACTATGGCATGTAGTATGTCTTTCGTTCGGACATTCGTATTTTCTTTCTGCGAAAAAGTCTTAATGGAACCATGTGATTCGCCACCCATTCAGATTCTATGATGGCACAATCTTATCTGCAGGGGCAACGGTGTCTACGGCAGTCTATGCTGTCCATCTCAGCAACACTTCTTACACGGACCCGTACACCTGCCGCCCCTTCCGCTTCGTCGAGATGCGAGAGCAAACCACGCGCAAACTCGACATGGTCTCTACTCATTCGGGTTTTCTGGCCTTTGGGCATGGGCTCCATGCGTGTCCTCTGGCCGATTCTTCGCCGCGAATGAGCTGAAGTTGATGTCGGCCTATGTCATAATGACGTATGATGTGAAGGATGGAAGGAGGTAAGAGGCGTCCGGAGAACAAATGGTATATGACAGCTTGTGTACCGGATCCGAAAGGAGAGGCGTTGTTTTGAAGGAGGATGGATTAGCCGGGTTGTGAAGTTCACTTTTGATGCTTAGATTCCCGGCGTATGGGCGTATATTTGTTAGAACTGTGAACATTTCGGAAATTGTTCATAGGAGAACAAGACAACCGCAGATTTTAATTTGCCATAGGATGTTGATAAACGTTGTCATGGTCTGACTATCAGAAGATATATCTAATACAATCTCACGCCGCACGAAGGCGAATGACAGCCTCAGAATGCTCGCAGAGGACAAAGGCGAGTTCCGCATCTCGACCATGCTCATGCCCATTGCTAAATGCCTCTGCGTTTTTCCGTTCGCCATGCAGAGCTGGACAAGGACATGATAGCGGACAAGTCCAAACGGCAGAAAACCAAGTGGACTCCAAAGAACATACAAGAGTGCCGTGTGTCGTATCAGTGAGTTGAGCCTGCCTTTCCCAGCCGTCGATGTCGTTGGCAATTTGTGGTGTGCGTAGGATCGCAATGCAGGAAATGGAGACGGTGAGCGATTTGGAGAATGCGGCGGCTGTGGCTGCCAATGCAGCGGCAGTAGCGGTGCCTCCTGCGGTAGCTGCAGAAGGAGAGGTAGAGGTAGAGGAAGAAGAGAAGAGGATGGTGGCTATGGGATGAGTGATACATATGTAGTCGTTGACACTATTTTTCTTTTCCTCCTCAAACTTTGTGTGCGATTACAATTATGGTGTACATAGCAACTAAGTACTCCGTATTCGTGAATAGGGAAACTGGGAAAGATGTCCTCGATAGAGAAAGGGGAAAAAATAAGGAAAAGGATATTAGTCTGCAGAGTCCTTAGGTAATGGCCAACGTGGGGATCGAACCCAAGACCTTCGCGTTATTAGCACGACGCTCTAACCAACTGAGCTAGTCGGCCATTCTATATGTCCAGCATATGCACACCATCAACTCTCGGCTCATTCTTAGGCGTGTTTCCGCAGACAGCCACCATCATGTTCCCAAGTCCCCTTGCCCTCCCCCTCCATCACAACTCTGCACCTAATCTAATAACCAACACCCTTACTCAAGAAGGAGTTAACCCATATGATCTTCTTCCATTCGTCCTAATTCTGTCCGTGCATGTTCAGCTTCCTTGAATCAAAACTCTACAGCAACGTCGAAGAAACACGCTTAGGTCAATTTGGGTACATCATTGTCATAAGTAGTAATTCTTGATAATGGAAAGGGGGTGGTGCTAAGGGAGTTTACCACGCGATATAGTGGTGTATAAGCCGTTTAAAGGCGAGATGTATGGGGTGCTGAATAGTGTTAACAAGGTGAGCTATTGGAGCTGGAAGGAAGGATACTTATGTGGCGTGGGGTAGATGGGCTTTTTTGCGGATGTTGAACCGTTAACGCATCTTCAGATAATCGAGAAAAACGCTCAGATATGAAATATAGTAGAAACGCGTTGATATAACGCGATCGCGACGGAAATTGTACGTCGCAATCTATAATCTCCTATGCCGTACATGTTGATTTTTCGCAACACCAGTTCCTGATTGGCATGATAAAAAAGGACCATGTAGGAGTTATAGACTAATTCTGCCATCCACCTCTAGGCTTTTCTCGTCTATTTTGTACTTTGTACTCTTGCTGGATTATGATGCGTCGGACGGCGATTTTCACATTATCAACTAGGGTCTCATTGGCGTTCAGAGGAATTGATCATAACCATCGAATCTCTACAAAAGATTCTTATTTGAGCCCATGATCTACTCTTGGCTCCCCCAGCCATGTCCAATAGCTAATGCGAGCGTATGTGCTTCGGAAACCCGGTCCTTCGCCTATCTTGTTATTTCTTGGAGCTCGGGGATCAAATAGGCTGAAAGGCCGAGGTACGAAGATAAGCAGCGTGGGCTTAGCTTACTCCATGCTTCCGTCTCTGCCCCGGCTCTGTCTCTCTCTACCCTGCAACGCCGATGAGTCTGGTGTCAGTCGGAGTACGTGTCGCCGTATGACGTTCAAGTATGGGAGGGGTGTATCAGTGGTGTGATATGCTTTCTGTCTTTCAAGTCCTCGTGTCCGTGTCTCTTGTCTTCCATCCCTTGATCTCCTCGCGTTCGCGCTTCAATTTTCTCGCACCGCTTGATGACAGGCAATGTCCTCGATTCAGCGACCTCACGGAATCTGATGTCCATTGAACAGGTACGTCTTTGAAGCGAATGAAATCTGCAGCGGGCACTTGCTCTATGAACACGCTCCTTCCTACATTTCTTGGAACAATGTTGGCATATGGAGAATCGAAACCAGCGATGTATTGATTGCATCGAATCAAACTTGAAGGAACTCGGAATGACTGAAATAGATGAGAATGAAAGAGCCTACTAAGTATTGCATGGGTAATCGTATTCTGGAGTAATTGAGCGAACAGAAAAGAGTGTGTGTCGCAGGAGAGAGGATAAGTACGGAAGGCTTAAGCAGATTGGACACTGACATCTGGGGAAGACATCCGAAGTGAGTTCACAGTCTCACATAAACCCATGACTGAGAATGGCCCGCGGACAAGGGCAATTGTGGATGCTGGATATGCAAACTGTAGAGGGTAAACAGATACAGAATCTAAAGAGAGTATGATAACGCACTGATATACAAAAAGAAAACGTTGCAATGACTTCAAAAGGAATGATCACAGCAAGCTCATCGGTCGGACTCAATACAATCCATGCTGCAGTGTTCAGCATCTGCAAGCCTGGCTATAATTTCTTGCATAGACAGAAAGAATTTTAAAATCAGACCTGGAGCACAGCATAGACAGCACCCGCGTCAGCCAAAAGATATAGGATGCGCCACAATTTCGATGATAGTTGTTGTTGTCTACCCATGTTTATTTGTGAGAATTTCATGTGTGCCCTGTCATTTCAGGATTCCATGGTTGAGTGGATGATAAAGAGATGGGTAAGTACACACCACAATGTCCAACTAATAAAGGATGTTGCAACAAGGTTACTGAGGAATGACAAAATCAGACCGGTGTTGTATAGGTAAGCAGTGGTTGCACTGTGGGATAATTGAGGTGGCAATTTGGCATTGTTGGTGGAGGAAATTGTCAGATAGACAGTGATGACAGCTGTTTGGGGTATCAGGATCCAGTGCAGAATATGTGTCAAGAATGCTACCACATACCAAGAGTGGACAGACAGAGTCCGATCAAAAGATACAGCGCCCAACGCCGTTTTGAAAAGACAACCCATGCACGCCATATGATGAAAAGGTCGTTGACGAACGGCTAAGCCATTATTGTCAGGTACAAATTCTTGAATTTGATAGTGGAAAACTCACAGGGATAGATTCTAACCAGACTTGGAATATCCCCCATTTCACTTGTAGAGAATTAACATGATTGAAACGCTGTAAAAGGGGTGTATCGTTGCTTCCAAGTTGGAAGTATTGACATTGAGCAATCCACAGCTCAAATATAACCACCAAATATCCATTGAATGCGACGATACCCAGGCAAATAACTGCTAGCTGGAATCTCGAAAACCAACTTGAAGTTTTAACTTGACGCCTAACAAACATGATGGTGAATCAGAATTTTTGTATGCGATCTTTTAGAAACCCATCCCACTGGGCAGCAGAGTGAGCAGTCATGACTGCAATCGGCATCAGTATACCTGTGGAGTGTTCAGCATGTAATATAAACCAATGAGGGAAGTAGCTGACCATAACACAGAAAGGCAGTTGCCGCATATGAGACCCAGTAAACGAGCAAAAGGTTTCCTATGCTTTGGATAATTGCTCGCTCGTCAGGGGTCATTGTTAGGCCCAGCTAGTTACAGGACGTATGGAGTGAGGGCAGATGATGAGGAAAATGAATGTTATATGTACGAGAAGCTTGTTCAATCGTACTCTGTATATATACCTGTGACTCCAAACCAGCGGAAGAGGTACTTACTGTCTAAGTAATTGGAAATGTTCTATGAGCTGGCGGATAGCTATGGTCGCATCAGTCAAGCTATAATACGCTCATCAACATCATGTTGAGATACAAATCCAGGATGTTGCAACTTGAACGTGTGATCTGAAATCTGAAATAAACGAACGGACAAGCACAATGGTAATGATATGCTGTTTTGAGACCATCATTGGGTCGCATCCGTGCGAGACCACCTTTTTTTCTCACCTGATGCGTAAAAGTTGCACATTCCTCGCCCCAAAGCTGAAGCCTCTGGGATGTTTTATTTCTGTACCCAGATCAGACAAAAATGAGTTGATGTATCTGACAGGCCATCGAAATACTTTTGTAAAAAATGAAGTATCCTGGTAACCTGGCAGTATGTACAACCATCATATCTGTGGTGCTAGCGATGCTGGAGAGGACAAGATCTTTGAGAAATCCAGTATTTCATCTGTATTCGACCCGAGTAGCAGCAGTTTTTTTAGTGGCCGGCCGAGATGAACAGTATGATGGCTACTTGATGGTGTTCAATTTCGATTTCGATTCAAGTAGCATGGAAGACCTTCACAGGTAGGACGAGACATTGACAGGCCATTGAAAGATGATGATAATGGGTGGAGTATCCTAGGAACTAATACATCTGTTGCGGTTCCAGTCGTTTTTTTTTAAAAAATTTGAAATTAGTTGGAGACGGACCATCAGAAGAGTTTTTCTTGCCCGGGACAGCTTCTATTGGGACTGTCAACCTGCAACACTGAAATTGTCAGATCTCGTATCCTTGAGAGCCTCGTCAAAGACAGCGGAACATAAAAGACACATCAAACTGAGCCAGCAAAACAAGAGTCAAGTCTAGCCTGTCCTAAAAAGTGTTCTTTCGTTGGTTGAGAACCCTCGCCTCACATGCAAAGCCATCAAGCAGCTTGCAGAGTACCGGCTTTCAATGATTGCAGATTCGTCGATATATGCATGGAAGGATACTATTCATTGGTACCAACGTGCATCGGTAGCTTAAAAGTCAGATTCTCTAACAGGTGGCGCTGGAGAACTTGAATGGTGCAGGGACTACCAAGTGACAAAGCACAGCCACATCGGGCTCGTGTCTTCACCCTCATTCTTAGGCTTTCCGTCAACTTGGACGGGAATGCAGCAACATTCCAAACGCATCATGCATTAGCGCCCAGCGCTAGTCAAAGTATGTATGTACTACAATGCCGGGATGTGCCCGACGGAGGCTCCCATGATTGATAACCTGTCATCATGCCTTAATACAGCCCTTTACTCGGTCAACTGTCTTCTTTGCTCATCACCATCATCATGTCTGCCACGTCTGTGTTCAAGATCGTGCCGACGACGCAGCAATACGACTGGGGCAAACCCGGAAGCACAGCCAAAGTCGCCCAGTTCGCTGCTGCCTCCAACATCCCTGGTTTCACCATCAACGAGTCGGCGCCTTATGCAGAGGTACATTTCAATTTCTTATCGTCGACATAACACTGATACTGTTTGTAGCTATGGATGGGCACCCATGTCAAGTCTCCTTCTCGTGTGTATGATACAGGCGAAGTCCTTTCGGAACATCTAGCGAAACATCCAGAGCTCATTGGAGCCTCTATATCTGAGAAATTCGACGCGTCAAACGGAAACCTTCCGTTCCTTTTCAAAGTCCTCTCCATCGAGAAGGCGCTTAGTATCCAGAGTCATCCAGACAAGGCGACAGCTGCGAAGCTCCATGCCGCCCAACCAGATATCTACAAAGGTACACTACTTCCCACCAAAAGGCCTACACACTGACTACTTATCCCCGTCCAGACCCCAACCACAAACCCGAAATGGCGCTCGCACTCACCCCCTTCCGCGCAATGTGCGGCTTCCGCCCCCTCCCCTCCATCGCCTCGTCTCTCAACTCCACCCCTGAGCTCGCCGCCCTAATACCCCGTCCCATCCAGGCCACCTTCCTCTCTCTTTCCACCTCGTCCACGCCCACTGGCCCGCTTGAGAAAGCCGCGCTGCGCGACCTCTTCAGCGCAGTCATGACCGCGGACCCCGGGACATTTAAGCCGCAGCTTGACGCGCTGGTCGCGCGATATGAGAGGGGCGAGCTTCGGGAAGGGGAGCGGGAAGATATAAAGGAGCTCGTGATGAGGTGTCATAGGCAGTTTCCGGGCGATATTGGATCGTTTTGCGCGTTTTTGTTGAATTATGTTAGGCTTGAGCCTGGGGAGGCGATTTTTCTTGGGGCAGGGGAGCCGCATGCGTATGTTTCGGGCGGTATGTCTTTCCTACTCTTCCTTTGCTCTTGTTTCCTGGCATTCTGACAAGTACGAACGCAAATATAATACAGAATGCATAGAGTGCATGGCAAACTCGGACAATGTCATCCGTGCAGGCCTAACACCCAAACTACGAGATATACCCAACCTCGTCTCAACACTAACATACACGGCTTCGCCACCGACGAAACACTACGTCTTCCCGTCGCCCTTTCCCCCTTCCCCTTCCCCTTCCCCCACTTCCACCAATACCAATACCAACACAACGAACACCGCAACCCCCACAGTTACCCCCAGCACGCTCTACGACCCGCCGATACCCGAGTTCTCCGTTGTCCAGCTCAAGCTCGCGTCGCACGCGGAGGAGACGCATCGGCCGATCAGCGGGCCGAGTGTTATGATCATTACGGACGGAGGGGGAGTCGTTAGGTGGGGTCCGAGTCCGAGTCAGGATCTGGGAGCAAGTCAGAGAGACGGGGAGGGAGGAGGGAAGGGAGAAGAAGAGGGGAAGGAAAAGGGAGAACTGGACGTCGGACTGGGAGATGTATTTTTCATTGGGGCGGGGACGGAGGTGAGGTTTTGTGCGCGGGATAAAGGGGTCGTTGCGTATCGGGCTTTTGTAGAAGTTTTGTAGTTTGATCTTATGTCGATTCTGTACCAGGTACAAGAGATATATAGAATGCAGTTGAGGTTTTCGGCTTCCTATATTGGTGTTTGATAACAAGAACGCCGGCCGACTAGCTCAGTTGGTTAGAGCGTCGTGCTAATAACGCGAAGGTCTTGGGTTCGATCCCCACGTTGGCCACTAAGGCTTTCAGGATAATATTTTTTCCCTCCTCCCTATCTGGAAAATGGGTTCCGAGTTTGTCTATTCACAAATACAGTGCTGTCATTGCTATGTACATCACGATTGTGATAACATACAAAGTTTGAAGAAGAAAAGAAAAACAGTGTCAACGACTACATATCTATCATTTCATCCCACAGCCCCCGTCCTGCTAGTGTAGAATCTTATGTCTTTTGTTAAGTCAAAACTGTGAGTTTTCACAAATCCAACGAAAGGATTTCGAGAAGTTGGTGTCGTTCGTTCTCGGCTCCCCGATTCGAGCATGATCTGATAACCGAGTATTGGCCGACTAGCTCAGTTGGTTAGAGCGTCGTGCTAATAACGCGAAGGTCTTGGGTTCGATCCCCACGTTGGCCATTACATATTGTGTAGTTTAATTTTGTTTTTCTTCTTTTTTCCCTCTCCTTGGTCATCTCTCTCAGTTTCCCTATTCACGAATACGGAGTAGTCATTGCTATGTCATCACAATTGTAATCACACCAAAGTTTTAGGAGGAAAAGAAAAATAGTGTCAACGACTACATATGTATCATTCATCCCACAGCCACCGTCCTCTTCCCTTCTTCCTCTACCTCTACCTCTCCTTCTGCAACTACCGCAGGAGGCACCGCTACTGCTGCATTGGCAGCCACAGCCGCCGCATTCTCCAAATCGCTCACCGTCTCCATCTCCTGCATTGCGATCCTACACACACCACAAATTGTTAGTGATATCGACGCTGGCAAAGGCAGGCTCAACTCACTGATACGACACACGGCACTCTTGTATGTTCTTTGGAGTCCACTTGGTTTTTTGCCGTTTGGACTTGTCCGCTATCATGTCCTTGTCCAGCTCTGCATGACGAACGGAAAGGCGCAGACGCATTTGGCAATGAGCATGAGCATGATCGAGATGCGGAACTCACCTTTGTCCTCTGCGAGCATTCTGAGGCTGTCATTCCGAAGTATTTGCCTTCGTACGGCGTGAGATTGTATTAGATACTGCGTTCATCTGAAGCTACGCACCACGACCTGTGCCTATCAAAGAACTGCACGATGTGCACATCGGATCCAAATCGTCGTTTTGCTTTAGCTAACTCGGCCCTGATGTTCAAAGGTATTTCGGGATGATTCTCATCCCAAATGACGCCAGGCCACCACGGGAACGACTCTATAAAAACACAACGGTTAATCCCAAGTCATCATTCGAGAGTCAACAGTACATACTCGCTTGTGCCCAAACTAAGGTTTAAATGTATCAGCAGGCGTTGAATACGAATCAACCATGGATGACACGCACCTATAGTCCCTCCATCAAGTACCTGACCCGACTTGACCAAGACATGCTCGGGCTCAACCACGACTTCTTGAACAGTAGACGCATGGCCCCTCTTACGCTTTCTCGGGGCGGACACAGACACCGAAGTAGTCGTCGCTTCACTCCCACCGACCTCACTGAGCAAACTCGGCTCCGGATCCAACCGAATGCTCAACCCTTCACCCGCAGGGGCGCTAGCGGCCTGCGATACAAGTTCCTGTTCCTGTTTCTTCCTCTCCTCCAGCTGCTTCCTCTTCTCTATCGCCTTCTTCCTCCGCAACTCAGGTGTATCAAGCATCTCCAACACCTTCCTCCCGTTCTCTTCAATGACTCGTTCAGTTTCTGTCGCAGACAACGGTGGCGCGTCGCTGACGCTGTATCGTCGGATTGTAGGTGATGAGGGCCTACGTCGGGATCTGCTGACTGAGAGAGGGACAAAGGAGGATTCGTCCTGGGCTAGGTCGACTTCTATGGCATCGTCGTCGTCATCCTCGATCTCTGCATCTGCATCGTCGGGTTCGTATGCCTCAGGAGGCTCAGAACCTTCGGATACGTCTTCTGTGAGGGGTTCTTGACTGGCTAGGACTGGAGCTGGAGCTGGAGGAAGATTAAGGTCATGATCGGTTTCGGAAGGTTCTTGGAAGTCGACGGAACGTATATCTGGGGTGTCTGAAGGCGTATCCGAGTTGTCAAAACGGATTGCTGATTTGGAAGTTTGAGGTTCTTGAAGGTCGACTGTAGGAATATCTTGGTCGTTAGACGTGATTGCTGTTTCTGGATGTGGAGGTTCTTGGACATCGACTGGATGAGTAATTGGGCTGCTGGGTCTGATTTCGGGAGGTTCCTGTACGCCGGTCGAACGAGCGCCCGTCTCGGGTACAATTACAACCTGAGCATTTAAGCCTGACTCCTCAGAAAGAGAAACTTCTGCAGTTGTGTTTATCATAGTAGCACCTGGGGTGCCTGGTGCAGGTGACGGTAGAGGTACAGATTGAGGCTCAGATTCCTCCGATTCCGCCTCTCTCTGCGATACAATTTCTGTTTCTGGAAGTGCTTGGGGCGCTGACAGAGATCGAAGCTGTTCGGCTTGAAGTTCTTGTGATTCCACCTGTGTCTGTAAAGCAATTTCTGATTCTGAAGGTGCTTCAGTTGTTGGTGCATCGGTCGGGAGCGAAGTTTTTTCTTGTACTGGCGTTTCGGTCGGGATCTCCGTGGGTGGCGGTGCAGAAGTGCTAGTAGGAACCGGTGGAAGAGCTTCCGCGGGCGCATCCAAAGCTGTAGGTGTCTCAGGAACAGGCTGAGCTTCAGTAGCCGCCATGCTAACGACAGACAAACGAGACGGTCCAGCATCTGCACCATGATTAGATTACGCTGACAAAAGCACGAGCGAAAACCTCATACCTGTGCGCATCCGTTTTCGCGGCCTCGGAGTGACAACGGCACTCTGGCGATCCACTGATACCCTCCCGCCACGTTTCTGCTCCGGCGGCAAGATCCATCCCTCATTGAACATCGTGAACGACTGGTGGTTGTTGACATCGTCCACTAGCGGTAGTGCTTCCTTCTTCGAACGACTTTGACGCGGCGCACGCTCCCGCTTGGCTGGGCCAGTTGAAACGGCTACCGCACTTGCCCGAGTTTCTTCCACAAGTTCTTCCGTCGGTCGTTCCAGTGGCTCTTCAGTCCCTCCAGCGCGTTGCTCCGTTGGCTCAGTTGTGCATGGTTCCTCTACAGGAACTTCCGTAGAGACAACAGGTGAGCTCGAATCTGCCACTTCGACTCCCGTTATCGCAGCATCCGCAAGAACCACCAACGCGGCATCATCAACAACATCTGTCGGCTTCTTCTTCGACCTACGGCTACGTTTCTTGAGCGCTTTCGGTGGCGGAGGGGGAGGTGGCGGCGACGGCTTGAGTTTAGGCAAAGCAAAGCTGAACAAAGATGCGAGGGGAATGTCATCCAGTACCAGATCCATGTCATCTTGTATGGATTCAGGTGATAATAGAAGTTCGAGGAGTTCCAATGAAGGTTCCAGGTCGCCAAGGGAGTTTGCGGGGTCTGCGTCGTTGTCGTTGGTAGGATTATCGGGTTGACGGGCTTCAATCAAGATTGGAGGTACTGCGTTCTGTATTCGCAATGCTGCTTTATGGAATGGTGTTCCTGGTTTGTTGTAGAGTATTGCATTGTCGACAACAAGATCAATGTCCCTCTTGAATGGATTGTCAAAGAAACCACACAAAGTTTGGATTGAACGAGTTATGTACCTTGAAGGCATCCATATCCCAATATTCGTGCTTGTCCAGTTTGGCTTCAATCATCACCCAGCACATTGGATTGTCAACGATATCGAAGTAGTCGGGAACTTCAGCTCTTGATACGGGGTTCTTGAAATACTCTTGGCGATCCAAGCTGCAGGAAGTTTAGCTGATGATGACGGACGAAGTAGATATATGGTACGTACTTCATGATCCGCTCAAGGACATCGCGAAGACGCCGTTCGTGAACGAAGAAACTGTTGTCAAGAACGTTGGAAATGGCGCGTATCTGCTCGAGCTTCCATCTCTCGCGTTTCTTCGTGGAGAAAGTTAGATCCTTCAAGCCCTCCAGATCATACAGCAGATGGTTTAATTGCTGTTAACACACATTCAATCACGCATCCAGAGTGCAGGTAGAGCAATACCCACGTCAAGCTTCATAATCTTCTCCTCCTCTGTTTGAAGCTTCCCACCCGCACTGGCAGTCCACGGCTCCAAATGCAACCGCTTCAACAGTGGGGCGCCTCGCCTCGCTTCTCGCTTCAAACTCCAATACCGACACATCATCTGTATCGTCGGTGTGCGCTTGGTGACCTTGAACCTCCGAACATAAAAGTCGATTCGGTCCACGACGATAGCGGGAACCAGCGGCGGGCCAGGCTTGTACGTCTTCGCGTAGGCGCGGGCGGATTTGGCTAGTTTAGCGTTATGAGAAGGGCTGTCTTGGAGCATTTCGTCTGCAGAGAATGCGGCTGCGCGGGCGTCTTGTTGTTCTTTCTAGTGCTCGTTAGTTGGGCGTCAGGAATGGAGGATGGACACGTACCGGGAGATGTTTATCGCAGTAACAGGCGAGCATAACGGGTTCCGCTCCGTGAGCAGCTTTCATGGGCATCAATAGTCTGTCTCTGCGAGCACATGTTGCGTGGAATGCGAGGAAACATGATGGCTTGGAACACTGTATGCAGGCGCCGACTTGAATATTGCAAAGATGGCATTTCTGCCCGTAATCAGATCACAAGGCTTTTGGGAAGGATGAAAGGTAGTGGACGTACGAGTTTCCAGCGTGGTTTAGATATCCTGTCAATTCCCGTTATAGGCTCCATAAAGACTTCGTTCGCAACTCGAGTTTCGGGTATCCAGATAGCACACAAGAGATGGACCCATTCTCCACTAACGGTCTGTTTGAAAGCCCCGCCTTCGTTCGGACACAGTCTACATGACTAATAAAAACAAGTTCATCACTTAGAAGGGTATGACCAGACTGGCGACGTACGACCGGGTTTTCTGGTGAAACTGTACATTTACGGCAGAGCCACTGGCCTTCAGGAATATACGGGACGCCATAACAGTCTGCAGATATAGAGATTCATCCTGTAATACATACACCATTGAAACGAACGCACCTTGATGAACAGCTAGATTGCACCCATCACAGAACACTATGGCATTACTATTCTCGCCCTCCGAATCGTCGCAGATAGCACACGTAGAGTCCTCAGATGGTAGAGCCAGGTCAGGTTTCGGAATGTTCTTGGTCTTTGAACACTTGAGAACTATCATTAGGGGAACAATCAACGCGCGACTCACCAGGTCAAACCACTCCTTCTCCAGGCGATCCATTACTACCTCGAATAGTTCATACGATATTTGACTCATTTGTTCCTTTCGCCTTTCACGATTAAGAACGTCAAGCCATTCTTTGTCTGTCGACAATCAGAACGCGTCGCGATCGCGTCAACGCGAACGCACCGACCTTGCTCATCCATATCGTACTCTACCTGTTTCGCTAGCTCGCTTTCCAAAGGCTCTGAGCTTTTTCATCAGATAACTCGAGGTCTCAATGCGCGATATGCGTACCAATATGTCTGATGTAAGAATCCGGACGTTGAAACTCTGAGAAATCGTTGTCTACAGATTCAAATCGCGTCAAGCACCGTCTCGGAGAGTGAAATGGCAACATACATCCAAAAGCTCTTGCTTGACCATCATGAACACCACAGGGTTGAGTAGAGACGTCGTCGTCGATCTTGGTGAATGAAACCTTGGGCAATGACAAAAGTGGTGGAGAGGCATGTGCGCCGCGGGCCATGTTAGCGTTTAGTTTAGACAAAAGAGAGTTGTCATTCGCGATTAGAAGGATTCGATGTCAAGTATGTAGCTCCGCGGCCGGGTTGGCTGAGAGTAAACCCGTTGATCGTCGTCGTTGCCAGTGAACAAACACTGAAACAGCGTGGGAATCATTTGGGAGCAGAACGCGTGCTTTGTCTCGTCATCTATCTTCGAACTGCTAATGGCCGTAAGCTTGAGTTCATGTTGTCCAAAGACTTTTTGCGACCAAGTACCCGTCACCTGGAGTTCTACTATTCGACTTTTTAAAAAGGCTCAATCAAGCCTTCACAACCTTCAGGTTACATACAGATCTACTCGTCTTGTCAACGTGGGAGGGACTCAAGTGCATTCTTAGGTCTTTCAGGGAGGTACAACTGATGATGTTCTGTCTAGGAGAGACTAGTGATGCCCATATCCGATTTGGACGCTGCTTGACACTCCCTCTTGAATAATCGTCAATGCGTGTGGTCTCAGAAACTCGACGCATTCGACTTTTCTGTGTTTCTTTTACGTCGTCTGTGCAATGTCCCTGGTTGTTCGCAATGTCAAAATACGGACTTTCGTTATTCCTCTTCAGCCGTCCTCGTCATCCTCGATGTCAGCCAACAAGCGGATCACCCTTGTCTTAGATCCGTAAGAAGTAGTTCGAGATCCGGCACAAACATCCAGAAGATAGATCACCGAATTCGAGATTGCTTTCCTCGCAATGGGTGGTGTCAAGCACTGGAGTGTAACTCCTAAGGAGTTCTTTACAAGGACCAGGATCTAGAAAGAACCGCGATCTAAGTACACAGCAACACAGCGAGATCTACTGATATCTGGTGGTAACGGATAACAAATTACAATGCTTGAGGCGTCCATATCAACAGCACGAACCTATCTTGTTTTGTTGACTAGGAACTGTAACTGGAAGCTTTCTCGTGTTCCAGCAAGCCCAATTCTACGTTGACCGCTCCTTCCCTTTGCAACACTGGAAAGTCGATTGCTGCGTGGACAAACCCATTGGGCTGTAGATTGAATACCCCCATGCAGCCTCCACGGCCATTAAGACTCTCGAGCTTCTATATACGTATCAGGTTGAACCTTCAACCGGTGCCGTCTGTAGGGAGACGGGTGGCGAGTCATGATAGTCCTACAAGGAACATATGAGAGCGAAAAGAGGGAAGGCATGATGGACGGTGGTTAAGTCATAGGGAAGTTGTTGCTTCGACGTCGACAGGTTGAAATAGAAGTATGAGTACATCTTATTTTATCTTATCCTGCCGTCTCTTACGTTGTAAGCATTCGTTCCTGCCAGCCTCGCGGCCAGATTTATTACAATCTTTGAATCTGCCCTTTAGGATACTTGCTTCCATCATGATCAACATTAACATATGACTAACCTTCGAGGAGGTCTTCTTTTCCAACAGTCATGCCCTGCGAGTCATGAATATTCATGATCTCACTCCAAACTCGCCCCTGAAACTTGCAGAAATCAAAGATGGCATATCACATTTTTCCTTGGGCAGTGTGCAATGACCCATACCAATAGGCAGAAACACATTGTTTTCAGCTAGCACTAGAGCTACCTACTTCCTGGGGCATACATAAATGGGGTTCTCACAGCACTCAAAAAGGGAAGATGTTCATAACATACTTGGACACAATCAAATGTATATAGTACAGACCCCAATCATTCATGTGTGGACCTTCCAGTAATTCTACCTACCCTACCTACCCAGTATTCAGTAGTAGGACTCGAGAGTCAAAAGCAGTCCGGAAACCCATAACTAAATAAATAGAAATATGAATTTCTCTGTCATCAGGTCTGGGTTTCATGCCTTCCTAAGGTTGAGATTGCAAAATTAACTTGGAAGCTCAACCCCATCCGAAACCTGCCACACTTCAGCATCCGAAGGTTGCTTACGTCTGAAGACAGATGCTCGAGAGTTCAGTGATGCCATGAGGGAGTTTGAGTATATCTTGCCACTGGTTAGGAGCCTATATTTGTATTTTTATCAACCTCAACATGTTGATCTTGAAAAGAAATGGTTTACGTACAAAAGGAGAACAAAAAAGCTTGTCGTGGGTATCAGGTAGAGTATCAATTGTAGAATAGCAGCAGCACTCGTCAAGCCACCTGTCTCCAGAGCCATGCGGATGGCACGGTGTAATACGTGATTGACAGAAGCAAAGCCTTGTTTCACCTTCGACCTTAGCTGTATTTGGATCAACACTTCGTACCTCTCGAATGTAGGTAATCCAGCCCACCTGTATCACTAAGGTCACAGTGATTACAATATCACAAATGAAACTAATCGACCACCACGTCTGGAATTGAATGATCAGGATAAACTATCAGATATGGATAACTGAGCACACACTATAACCGAGCTATCCAAAAGGATGATGTCTGAGGAAGTGAATAACCTGTGACCAAGCTGCACGATCGTTACATTGTAATATTCTTCAGAAAGACTAGAGGTTAAACATACCGTGACCCCATACACGATTGACATAATAAAAGATACAATGCTAGTCTATATACGAGATTATAACAGGCTGTGAAACCGTTACACATAGGACTCACGAAGAGAATGACGGCTATGACAGGGACTGTACGGCGAGAGGACAAAGCCAAAACCCATATTCTCCAGACAAAAAAAAACTGAACAAGAAGCTGAACTGCAGAGGGGTCTCAGCATGATATCCCAGTATTTTGTAGGTAACAATATCATACCAAGTCCAGACAAAGGAAAGAGAGTATTGAAGCCCCATTGTGGAAATGCGAGGACCGTTGGATTTAGATTTCCCCAGTTGGCGACGAAGAGGCCCCTTGAATAAAAGTGTAAATTAAGCACACAAACTTGATGACACATTGAGAAAGGCAAACCAGGCTAAGTAAGTTGTCAACGTGGTCTGAAAGACATCCAGCAGATAGGTTGAGAAAACTACAAAAGGAAAGCCAGATGTCAGATACTGCAAGAAATCTAGACAGCATGCCTGTAGAGCTACGACACCTAGTGCTTTGAAAATCATCCTGTCCTTGGGAAAAGTAAGAATGTAGAAATAGACTTGGATCGACAGCGCTCCGAGTAGTCCTGCAATAGAGAATCATGTACTATCGTTTGTCATCCACAGAACACCTTACCGTAGTTGAATAAGCCCCCAAGCAACTGCAAAAACAAAGTCAGCCCAAGTTATTAACATCTGTATAGAACATTTACACAAGCACCAAGCCTGTAGCACCATTGAAAAGTCAGCAAACGTTCTCATGATGTTCAACACCAACATCTGTGAGCCCGATAGTAGAGGACTGGAAAGATTCATAGTTTGACGACGGAGAGGAAGAGGAGATGAGGCGTAATCACGTCGTAACTAAGGCCAGTCCACTCAAATATATCCCATTTCCATAACCTTGGGAAAATCCGGGTCATGCCATGACGCCGCTGAACTCGTCATTGAGACATCTAATTAGCATCCACTCATCATGATTGCACGGCTCAGACATCCAAACTTTGACGTTCATGCGTGAGATGAACCACGGTTGAAAAATAGAGTCTCATAATACTCGCCTCGTCTTCAAGGGATAGGTGTTCTTTCCTACATAGTAGTCAACAGTCCCCACAAGATGATTTGAACCATAAAGATCTTCGCGGCGTGATATACCCCACCGAGATCATGGAATACATAACCTGAAGGCAGATCCAAATCACATTGTACTCAAGCCACTTGAATATATATTTACCCTATCACTTATTCTGATAGTACCCCTTGATGCCTAGAGGAAGTGGCTTCCTGGATGCCAGATTTTAGCGTGCTCTCATCAATGATACTTACACCGCTAGACACGAGTAAGATTGAAGTTTCAAAATATGTGGGAGAAGCAGTACTTCCAATAACAAGTAGTAGGCGGTTCGATGGTCGGTGGGGACGAAAAAGAGTAATTATCATGTGAGTCGCGTGCGCGCGCACGGTCAAGTTGAAGTAAGACGCAAATTGGACACGAATGGTGAGTCAAACGAACGCGCCAACGACACAGAAAGCAAAGAAGACGAATGGACGATGACCGTGACACTGCCACTACATGTGGATTACCGGGTCCTGGTTGGGACTACTACTTGCAAGCTAAGCATCATATGTGCAGAAATTCTGGCGTCGGAAGGCAGGTTGCCAGTCGGTAGCTCTATTCCGGTATAAATCGGCGTCTGATATCCTGTCATCTCAATCTCCGTGGCGCCACGTGAGGTCGGTGGCGTAGAAAAAGGATTGTCTATAGTACAAAGAACCTTCGCCGGTCCGCGTGCCATAATGTTGGACCTGAACTAATCCTAGCATCCTTTAGGATTCTGTAAGGATCTACCGTCAGATACGGACAACTCACCCACATCCCCTATACATCTGCGGAGCTCAAGGACATCATGTATAAGTGATTCTAAGAAACTCGATGCTAAAAGTACAACTAGGCCCTATTAATCTTACAATTCATCTGCTGGGCGTTCCGAAGCAGGAGTTGCGACAGGAGGATCACACTCCACTGGTACCTCCGCACCAGGACCATTCTCTGCAGGTGCACATTGTCCACCAGTCGACGCGGGCTTCTGCACCTCCTCCTTCGCGTGCTCAAGAATAACTTGCTCTGAGTCATCGTCTACAACGACTTGCGTTACCTCAGGCGCGGGCTTCTGCACCTTCTCCTTCGCGTGCTCAAAAATAACCTGCTCTGAATCGTCGTCTACAACGAATTGTGATTCCGCAGGCGCGGACTTCTGCACCTTCTCCTTCGCGTGCTCAAAAATAACCTGCTCTGAGTCATCGTCTACAACGACTTGCGATGCTTCAGGCGCGGGCTTCTGCACCTTCTCCTTCGCGTGCTCGAGAACCTGCTCTGAGTCGTCATCTACAACGATTCGCGATGCCTCAGGCGCGGACTTCTGCGCCTCCTCCTTCGCGTGCTCGAGAGTAACATGCTCCGAGTCATCGTCTACAACGACTTGTGATGCCTCAGGCGCAGGTGTCTCCGGTACCTCTGCTTCTGCCTCTACCTCGGTCTTCTTCTCGAACTCGGGCTCAGGGTCAGGTTCTTCCTCATCAGAGACGGATTCCTCCGCTTCGGCTGGCTCGTTGAGCGCGGATAGGTCAGCTGTGCCATCGAGGACTGAATCAAAGAATGTGGAGAGGGAATCGAGCTTAGTGAGACCTGTTCAGGAATTAAGAATACGGAGGTCGTTCGGCATGACATGTACAAACCTTCGTATCTCATGAACTTCGTTGAACCCGCAGGGTAGATCAGCACCTTCGTTTTCCCTTCAGCCTCCAAGCCTAACGCTTCTGAGGACCTTCCCTCACGATCACGGTGTGTTCCAAGCTCAAGTTGGCTTTTATATTTGTTTGATAGAACTTTCCAGAGGAGCGGGACCTTTTTGTCTTTCGTTAGGAGTAGAGCACGATGCTTGTTCGAGGTCTGTAGAAGGAAAAAATTAGCGTTGTGATACTACAAGTATTTTGCAAACACACCTTTTCGACCCAAGGTAGGATATCTTTGATCTCAGATAATTTAGCTGGAGGATTGGGTACTCTCCTTGAGGCCCAGTAAAAGAATGCACTCGCGGTTCGTTCCCCAGATTCATAGGTCATAGAACCAAGCTGGTTTCCTCGAGGGAAGAGCTTGTAGTAGTGTTAGAAACATTTGCAAAATACACAGAGATCGGCCTTTATACCTTGACGGTAGGGAAGCCCTTGACACCCTTTGAAGATCATCATTAGCCGTGGTAGGTTGTAGGAAGAAGATATTACGAACCTGCTCCGCACATAGACGTTTGTTCGGTTCAGCATCGCAGTCCACAGCATACACGGGTATGAGAGGATGCAGTCCAGTAGCGGCCTTGCTGTACTCTGGTGCCATACGTTGGCAGTGCTAAGCGACCCATTACAACGTTTTAAGTGACCATGAATAACTTTGCAGCTTACCCCGCACCACGGCGCTACGAAAGCCACCATACTCGTTTGCTACGCGACAATCGAATGAATTCAGACTCTTCGACCAGGCTGAGAGCAAGGACATACGTTGGTCTTCATCACCTGCCTGAACCCTTTGGGGTCAATCATCTTGACCAGCGTGTCTTTAGGAAATATGGCTGCTGACGCCAACGAAGGCGCCAGTACAAGAACAATTGCAGCTAGTTGCGCCGCAGATGCCAGCATTTATACACGCCTGGTTATTGCGAGTTCGATCCAGAGTGTGAGGGAACGCCGTAACGTTATATTTAAACCTTGCTAAGCGTGGCAGAGACTGACGTGGTCTTCGGGATGTTGTCCGGCAACCCGAGGCCTGGAGTGCACAGCCACAACTCACCCTTCCCTCGAATCCATTCATTAATTGAGCGCTGAGCAGCACGCCAGGCCCATAATACTTCTTTCTAATGGCTGCATTCTGAGAACATACTTTTTGGCCTTATTCAGTGCGATTCTCGTCTGACAGACACCTAGAGTATCAATATATTCTAGCAGAGCATCCGTGATTAGTATCCATTTCGGATTTCGGCTCCAATTAGCAATCCCCACTGCTTCCGGATGGACTAAGTATGGATCAGTTCCCGATAACCAGCACGCGTTATCAATTGGTCTTTGATGGGTTCGCTCTCTCAAAAAACTCGTTCTATTCTGGTATTTTAACTCGCTACTACTGGCATCTGCTGCACTGATCTAGATGTGTCGCAAAACGTTGCCCTAATATGTCGGGCCCGTTCCATCGTTCTGTCGCGCAAGTCGAATGAACGTCATCTCTACAGCATGTTCCATCGCGCCTGGGTTACTCTGTTTTTACCCCCCTACACCAACAGCCGTCATGTGTTCAGCTAAAGGATGCGCGCTGGGCTTCCTACATCACGATTCATTGTTATCGTGGTGGCTGGAAGAACTTGAAACCATATGTGAACCCGATAACCCGGTGAGAATGCCGTTCTACATAGCCACATGTGACGATTCGGCGGAGCCTTCGAATTCTGCGAAGCTCATACGTGCAAATATGGTTAATTCACAACCGAGTCTGGTTCCGTCCCGGTCACCGGACAGTCGAGAACAAAGTCTGTTTTTTACTCCTTTTGACCTTTCACCTAACAGGGTATGCACAAACATTCTCTGGCCGATATGTAGTTTTGTTCGATGAAGGGTAATAACACATACTTGCTGAAGTGCTGTGTTTCATTTGTGGAGCTCTCTAGTCATTGGCGGAGGAATTCACCATTGATCTCCTGATCTAATCTTTTATAATTAGATAGTTCTACATATACCGAAACCTTCCGGCTAAGCTTCGGATAAACCTGCCACCATGTAAGGGACGAAAAGCAGGTGAGAGCTTAAATACCCCATCTTATAATCTATCCTTGATTTTCCCCACATCTTCTTACTCAGATTCATTCAGCTGCTATGGCGCCCTCTGATTTCGCGAAAGTTAATATCGACGAGATCATTGAGAACCTGACGACCGACGAGGCCATCTTGCTGACTGCGGGTGTAGGATTTTGGCATACACATCAAGTCGAGCGTCTAGGTGTTCCTGCTATCAAGGTATAACTAATGCACACTCGTTGAAGTTCGAAAACATTAACGAAGTCCAGGTTAGCGATGGTCCAAATGGTATCCGAGGAAACCACTTCTTCATGTCAACGCCTGCTAAATGTCTTCCTGTGTGTTGAATTAATTTCTTATATCAGATGTCGCAGCTGACATGGATTGCTAGTCTGCAACCGCGCTGGGTGCGACCTGGGATACAAAACTTGTCGAGGAAGTCGGTTTCAAGCTTCTCGCACCGGAAGCTAAGCTGAAAGCAGCTTCTATTATTCTGGCCCCTACCTGCAACATCCAACGTGTGAGAATGCCTCTTTGTATCTTGACCGAAGCTGTTGCTTACTTCCCATGGATTAGAATCCGCTTGGTGGTCGGGTACGCATTTTGTTCCTTTTTCTAACCCATCCAGGTTTCCGATCTTAACGATCCGCTTCAGAGCTTTGAAAGTTTCTCCGAAGACCCTATTCTATCGGGATTGATTGCCTCCGCTTATGTACGAGGTACTCAAAACGGTGGCATTGGCGTAGCGATCAAGCACTTTGTGTATGTTCGCTAGTCTTGTGCGAGCTCTATCATAGCTTACGTTTTCCCCAGCGGCAATGACAAGGAAAATGATCGTATGGCCTATGACAGTGTTATCAGCCCTCGTGCACTTCGTGAGATCTACCTTATGCCGTTCATGCTCGCCGAGAAGTACGCCAAGCCATGGTCCATGATGACGGCGTGGGTACTCCTCTTGCACTCTCCTGATTCCACAAACTCAGAACTTACAAAGTTACAACCGCGTCAATGGCACACATGTTTCCGAGAACCATCACATCATCAACGACATCCTCCGCAAAGAGTGGGGTTTCAAGGGCCTTGTACGTATGCGTCATATACAATCCGGAGTAGATTTGAACTTATTGAATTATAGGTTATGAGCGACTGGTTCGGTGTATACAGCGTCGATCTTAGTCTCAAGGCTGGTCTGGATCTTGAGATGCCTGGCACCAATAAGTGGCGGACCTTGGACCTCGTGAACAGAAGCATCCAGAGCCGCAAGCTCACCACTCGTGATGTCCGTAACCGCGCTCGAAAGGTACTCGAACTCGTCCAGAAATGCGCTCAGGGCGCCCCTGAAGTTTGTCTCTTCCATTCTGCGTCATTGTATCGATTTTGACTCATTTGGTATAAAAGATATTGGACGGCGACGGCGAGGAACGTACCGTGAACAGTGAGGAGGACAAAGCACTCATGCGTAAAGTCGGAGCGGAGTCCATCGTTCTGTTGAAGAATGCAGGAAACGTTCTCCCTCTCAACCCAGCGAAGCTCACAAAAGTTGCTGTTGTCGGTGGAAATGCCAAAGCCACTGTTCTATCCGGTGGAGGCTCTGCAGCTCTCAAGCCTTCGTACTTCGTCTCGCCATATGATGGTATCACCAACGCTCTGGCAGGTAGCAATGTCCAAGTGACATACTCCGAGGGTGCTCGAAGTATGTCCCGCTTTGTTACAACCCTCCTCCTTCGCTGTTTTCTAAGTTTCACTGTGTAGCTTACATGTCACTCCCCACCCTTGAGAACGACCTTGTCACGTCCACAGGCGAACATGGTTGGATCGGGACATGGCACAAGCATGAGTCCGACGACAGCCTCACTGTGGTTGAAGAGCCACTTGAGACGCGCCTTATCGACGAAACACGGATATTCATCAGCACGTCATCGCCCAAGAACATTACACGTAGGTGGACACTTCGCCTCCGAGGCCAGCTCAAGCCCCGCCCGTACGATTGTGCCTTTGAATTTGGGTTGACTGTCGCCGGTCGTGCCAAAGTACGTTGCTTTCATCGATGTTGTGATGCTGGAGATCAGATTGAGTTTCAAAAATTAGCTGTATGTTGATGGCAAGTTGGTGATCGATAACTGGACTCGCCAACGTCGGGGAGACGCATTCTTTGGGAGTGGAACTCAAGAGGAGAAAGGCATTTACCAACTGAAGGCCAACATGGCTCACGAAATCTTTGTCGACTTCTGCAACGTACGTGGCCCTGCGGACGGCGATGAGGATGAGGCAGTGATGGACAGGTAGCATTCATCTTCTCTGTCCGTCTCTACCTTCATTGAAGCTCTGGTTCCTACAGCAATCCTGGGGTACGCCTCGGAGGTGCCGAAGTGATTAATCCAGATACTTCCATTGCAGAGGCCGTGCAACTCGCGAAGGAGGCCGATGTCGTCATTGCTGTTGTCGGGTTGAACGCAGACTGGGAGACTGAAGGATACGACCGCACAACTCTCGCTCTACCAGGACGTACAGATGAGCTCGTCACGAGGGTTGCCGAGGCTAACCCCAATACTGTAGTTGTTACTCAATCTGTGCGCCCCGACGGTACTTCTCAGTGTCTATATGGCTGATAGGCATTCAATGTCCAGGGTTCTAGCATCACATTGCCATGGGTAGACAAGGTACCTGCGTTGGTGCACGCTTGGTACCTCGGAAACTCGACCGGTGACGCCATAGCAGACGTGCTATTTGGCAAGCACAATCCTTCTGGAAAGTTACCGTTGACGTTCCCGAAGAGACTAGAGGATGTACCATCGCACGGGCATTTCCACTCGGAGAACGGCAAGATCCTCTATTCGGAGGATTTGTTTGTTGTCTGTTGGAATTCTTTGCATTGCATTCTATTTTTATCTCATTTCCCGTATTAATAGGGTTACAAGCACTATAACCATCGCAAGATTGAGCCTCTCTTCCCCTTCGGGTGAGAGCCTTGTCCATCTCGCTGTTGAAGTTACCCACTGACTTTGCTGTTCTTTTTAGCTTTGGACTCTCGTATACCAGCTTCACCGTATCCGATCTACAGCTCTCTACGCCTGTCATTGCAGATAACGAGTTCAGCCTCACCGTTTCCGTCACTGTCACCAATACTGGCTCTTTCGCCGGGTCAGAAGTCGTACAGCTTTATGTTATACAGCCCGAGACATCAGACCTCACTCATGCGCCGCTGCAACTCAAGGCTTTCGCCAAGATACGCGATCTGCAGCCTGGGGCGAGCGAGCGAGTGAAGCTGTCTCTCGATAAATATGCCGTATCATATTGGGAGGAGAGGTTCAAGACATGGACGGTAGAGAAGGGTATGTATGGTGTGAAAGTTGGTGTGAGCAGCGATGCACTCAACTTGAACGCGAACTTTACCGTTCTGAAGGGCTTCGAGTGGAATGGTATTTGAAGGAGCTGCGTGAGATGTAAAAGCAGGAGATAGTGTTTTCATCCAGAACAACTAGCAAGTGTATTTGTAGTATTGACAAGACATCCTAAAAATAGCTTTGAGATGCCTGTCTGTATGATTCTGCGAAATGAGTTAGCTATGTATGGAGTTGTGTACTACAGTCTCGTTGATAAATCGGATCATACTTTCAACTCGTTCACCCCTCCTGTGCTAACTAGAATGAGAGAACACGGACCCTTACAATCCAAGCTCCTGGAGCATGTAACGTTTCTGCTTCAGGTGCCAAGTTCTGCTCCGACCAATTTAGATGTTGCAGGTAAGACTCGAAACGCTTGGGTGTGCCTACATGTAACCATGCTCCCACGCTCTCCATATCTTAACAGCCTCTTTCCCAGCAGAGTTTGTTAGCGTCTCATAGATATGAGATCTTGATTGCAACAGCTCTCGCCTTATGTCTGCGGCAACTTCTAATGGTGCTTTACCCTCCGCAATGGCTCGAATCGAAATGTAGTTTGCGGTTTCCCCTTGATTACTTTCCTTATAGTACCTAGTAGCGACAAACGATCGGACATTGAACAAGAATGTTCGAGCAAGAAACCTACGAAAGAACATCATTGGTACCCCATATCCAAAAGTCTATATCCGGTAGGGCCGGGAAGCAAGTGGCATAAATTATAGGGCGGGAGTTTGGAAACAACATCAAACCATAAGCGACAGATGCACCGGTCCGATGACGGAGAAAGTATGGAAAGAGCGCCGAAATTCTTGCTAATTCTAACTTCTCCAGCGAGGCCTCAGTGCAGGTTTCCGTGATGTATACCAGCGACGAGCTGATTATCGAATTAGCGAAATCGACGGGGTAAAACTTGAACATCGCGCGAAGGATGGATGATAACCCATTGAGAACGGGGTCGATTTGAGGCAAGTTGCCGAGAAAGCGCTCCTCAAAAGCAACATATGGTGTGAGGTCCTCGACAGATCGTGATCTGTTGTCGATATAAATCATATACCTATATCACATACCCATGGGTCAACAGGAGAAAGGACGGCATTTCAGGTGTGGCATACCAATTGTACATCGCTATCTGTTTCTTTTCATCGAACGTGCATTCGTGATATGCTAACTAGTAGGCGAGGATGAAGGGTTAGTGCACAGAAAAAATGCCTGTGACGACCCACTTCGACCAAGCTTGCAGCCAAGTGGCAAGTATCACTCATATGATCAGAGGGAAAACCGAAATCTTCTATCTCTTTTCTCAACGCAGATTCGAGCTCCTCGTTGGTGGAGCAAAGAGAAGGATAGCCTGAGGATATCATATCGTGATCATTCAGGACACCTTTAATGATAGTCACAATGTCATTATCTTGAAGAAATATCAGAGGTAAGTAAGAACAAGGATGAAATCACGCACTTCGCTCCCTCATACGAGGAACAACATAGCTTAAAAGAGAGGCGATGCAATCAGAAAAACACATTTTCGGAGGTGCAATGAGGATACCATGGAGAAATACCTGCTTTATATCCAACTAAAGGTCACACAATTTAGGGTACATTCAGGGCCTGCTTAGGCCTATGATTACTAGTGCCTATGTAGGCCGGGCCAAGTACGGGTTAGTGTACTCTAGACGGTAATCCAGTGTGAAGGAATAGTTTGGGATGGGTTAGCCTGTTAGCACAACATGAAACATTGACGAAAAACAGCGACCATGGGTATCCAACCAAACTATAAATGACTTTCTTATCTAGGTTTTGGGCTCAACATTGATCTCGCCCTAACCTTATCAAGCCTAGGTTGCCTATGGCTAAAATTACGCTCATGAGTCGTTAGGAACCTGCTGTCAGTAAACTTCCGTAAAACCGGTAATTGCTCATGCTCGGCTTATTGTCAGCTTGCAATGACAATATTTCATACACAACATATAAAAAAGCAAGAGACAGGCCTGAGGCTGAGCACTTCGCTGGCTTTAGGCTATCGACCTACATTGTACGGAATGCAAGGTCCTTGTGGCTACCGTAAGTCAAAAAGAAGAAAATGGCCATCTATGTGGCGTGCAACCCTTAGGCCGGAGGTTTTCGCGCATGGAAGTAGAATAGATATATCTGGGAGGATGGGTATTTCGGAAGTCTTCGGATAGGACAGGGTTAGGTTAGGTTAGGTTAGGAATTACCCAGGGCGCTCCGTAATGTTGTTGACGGTAAGTATGTCATTATTTTGCCTCCCCAGATTTCGCCAGCCGGCGATGGCCGAGTGGGGATCAAAATCTGTCAAAAGGGACTGGCAAAATTTGGCAAAAGTAGAACCCTATTCCTTCGTCATTAGCCATGTGTTAGTCGAAGAAATGGTTGAGGTATTGTGTTATCTACTCTTTCTTTTCTTTTTGATGTCTCATAGGTCCAAGGGTGGTTGAAAGGCAGATACCTTCGTTGCAAAACACTTCATATTTCGTTTTCGGCATCAATCTTGCCGGCTTCGAGAGTGTTTCTTTGGATGAGATTGAGTTTGACAAGCTTGCTGCACAGCCCACCACAAGGGAGATGAATTATCAGCAATGGTCCCCATTGATGAAGTCTATGATTTACAGGACTTCAATAATATTCAGAGAGGGCAGGTACCTGTGATGGTAGAAGAAGAGCTTGATGTTGGTAAGAACAAGGGGAAACTGAGTGAGAAGTGGGATCCCAAGTCTTTGATGAAGTTTCTTGGTCTCAAAAATGCATGAATCTGGATTTAATCTCAATACTTATGGAATGGATCTTAGTGAATACTGTTGGCGACCCAGATATGAAATGAGATTTTGGATGACTTTGGCTTTTGTCAATATGGAAGAGATCCCTTCAAAAATTTGAGGCTTACTTTTTTAGTATCTCATGTCTGGATAAACCAAGTTCTGTATTTTTTCTTATACAAGGAGGGATGCCATAGACATCCCGATGGGAGGGTCGTTTTGAACGTGAAATGAAGCGTGATGGGTCTATGACCCTGTCTAACTTTGAGATTCCGCAACGAAGTCGCGTCGTGAACCGCGAAAGAACGTTTGACAGGGGATGCCGGGCTGAGTTTGAAATTTTGTCACGCACATTCATCCCTCCATCGTTCGAAGCTTGCCTCTGCTCTTCTCATGCATGTTATATGCTAAAAATATAATCTATCGATAGGTATTATGTCCTTATACTTACACGAGTAATTTGGGAAATTTTCAACTTCAGTTGCTCTGACAGTATAAAGATTGAATGAAACAGAATACCAAATTTTGATTGTCTTTGCAACTTCAATTTTTGCCAGTTTTTTTCCTCTTCACAGACAAAAAATATAAGTTGAAGGATCAATGGATTATACATATAGCATTACTCAAAACATTTGCCAGAAGATTTGGAGGAGGAATGCAAGATGTGGAAGTCATTTACCACAGCTGTTTCATATCTAGGTCCCGTTTCATATCTGGGTCATGGTCAGTATGTATTTAATGATTAGCTATCTCAAACTTAATTTACATTGCATTGGTTATTCAGATACAGCAAGCTCCCCACTCTGTAGGTGAGGTACTCACATACAAACATGGTTTCGCCAGCATCACTAGGTTTCGCTAAGGATTTCACCACGCCGGCTATTGGCGAATGCTTCTGGCAGTTTTGCCTACGACACTAGCGGTCCACGTACGAACAGCGGTGTTTTCGGAAGTCAAATACTAAAAATGGCATCAATTTAGATCGTAATTCGTGACGTACTGTCGAGACCGCCACTTGCTCAAGCCGAATCTAGAGCAGTGACGCTTGATACGAAGCTCGAAGTGAACAATAATAGTATTGTTGAATTCTTCCGAGGAACAACCATATCACACTGTACGAACAGCGGTGTTTTCGGAAGTCAAATACTAAATGGCAATGGCATCAGTTTAGATCGTAATTCGTGACGTACTGTCGAGACCGCCACTTGCTCAAGCCGAATCTAGAGCAGTGACGCTTGATACGAAGCTCGAAGTGAACAATAATAGTATTGTTGAATTCTTCCGAGGAACAACCATATCACACTGTACAGCTGTTTATAACAAAACGTTATGCATATTATGCAGACAGCAACTTTAATCTCTGGTGACCTTGATAACGACCTTACCAACGTGAGCCTGCGACTGAAGGTAACTGTATGCCTCCTTCGCCTTTTCGAATGGGAATACAGCATCGATACGGGGACGCGTCATGTTCGGGTGGGCCGCAATCATCCTGTTCATGTCAACGAATCTATGTAGGCGTGGCAAGCGTGAGTTGACAGAGAGAAATAAAGCGTGGAAAAAGATATAAACATACTGGGCCCTTGAACCAATTTGGATTCCACGGAGCGAGACGGCTCTCCTGATGCAGCCAAGGACGAGACCGGCCGCATCTGAAGTATCCTGATAAGGGAAGGTTGAAGGGTCAGTATTTGAATGTAAATAATCACAAGTACCTGGGAGACGAAACCAATGATGTGAATTTGTCCACCAGGTCTCGCAGAGTTGATAGACTTTGGGAGTGTGCCTTGTCCGCCAACCTGTGAACAACGAATTAACCTCGTAATTTAGGATATAAGATTGGACTGCAAACCTCGATGATATGGTCAACACCAGCACCATTCGTCTAAAAGCAAAATCAGGTGGTCTCCTTGACAGAGGGAAAGATGAGATGTACAATCTTCATCACTTCCTGTTCCCAGTTGGGGTTGGTCTTGTAGTTGATGAGATATTTAGCACCGAGTTTGCCGGCGATATTTAACTTGTAGTCAGAGGAAGAAGTAGCGATCACAACAGCTCCGGCGGCTGCAGCGAACTGGAGACCAAAGCTGTGAATGTCATCAGCAGCAGTTATATTGATACAGATAGGCAACTTACATCGAGACACCGCCCGTTCCCAAGACGAGAACATAATCACCAGCTTTCATAGGAACGGGACCATTGAGTGCGTTATACGCAGTGAGAGCAGCGCAACTGTGATAACTTTCGTTAATAACTCGATGAGAGGTAACAAGTACTTACGGAAGAGTAGACGCTTCCTCATAGGAAAGAGGGCTGGGAATAGACACCAAAGACTGGAACGAGGTATGTACATAGGTGATTCACAGTGACATATAAAGGGGAAAGACATACGTTCGCGGGGAAGGTCCTGTATTCCGTCAAAACTCCGTGAGCTTGGCCACCAAGTGAAGTTGCCATTGTGGCGAGAGTGGGATCTCCGTGAAGGTGACCAGTCGCGAAATTTGCACAGACGCGATCACCGACTTTCCAATCCTTCACGTCTTCGCCTACGGACATGACTTCACCAGCCATGTCGGAGCAGGGCACCAGGTCCGGCGGGCCACTGCAGAGAAAATTATCGATAACTATCCTGAAAATACTCTGATATACGTACGTTGCTAGATAACTACCATTTGCGACTATCAGATCTCGATACTGGATGACAGATGAGAGGCATGATTATAACGCATCGGAAAGAGACCAAGGACAGACATTCAGCGACACTGCGTGAACTTTCACCAATACTTCATTGGCCTTGGGTTTTTCGATCTGCTTGGTTCGGAGAGCGAGGTAATCGTGGGAGCCAAACTGTTCGAAAGATTGAGCAGGTAAATCAATCATAAAGTGTGACGTTTGACCTTTGGGAGATAATACTCGAGCGCGGAGTTGTCGATGGACATAGTTGGGGTGATAGTGGTGTCTCAACTGTGGGACAATTGGATGGATATTAATCATAATCTGAGTAAGACTGGGTAGCAATTCAGGCTTTTTTTCTCGCGTCCGCATGGTCCTTCACACTCCATGTCGCCCCCTTGAGTAAGTCCTGATGTGTTCTGCTGATAGCCTAGTCAGCTGATATTATAATAGATCAAAAACCAACTAGTTGACGGTATAATTCCCAGAAGATCCACAAAGAAGGTCGCGACTTGGGTGAAGATTGCTTTCGCACGCTTCGGGACCGTTGGTCCCGACTCAGTAACTATAAACCATTGCTGATCTGCCTTTCTTCACGAACATTTCCATGAACTCTGGTGCGCACCAACTGTAAGTTGGAGGTCCTCCGTCATCAGCCTTCCCCATAACTTAAGGATATAATCTGCGACATGTGTGAAGAGCCGATATCTGACTATCATCAAAACTCGTGCACGCAGCGAGGCGGATGCATCGTGCTTAACGTCAGGCAGTGCTTCATTAAAAAGCCACAAAACTGACTCGGAGGTATCAGCTAATCTGCACCCTTTCTTCTCTCATATTTACTGGCTAGGTCATTCTCTTGTTGAAGTCGTGAGTTTTTGATCTCTTTTTTGGCTGCTCATAAAGACTCGAACTTTTTGCTGTTGTAGCGTCATATAATTACGCAAAAGAGCCGGCTTCTATGTTTCCTGCTGTGAATGATATGAGTCTCGTAGTTTACGGACTTGCTACTTTCGCTGCTACTGTGGGCTACGCCTGTTCTCGCAGGCTTTCCGTTCCTGAATCGTACGTCAACATCGCGTGCATGCGTATCTCGACTACATGAAACTCACTGGTCACCTTCTGGCCGTGCACAGTGGTCGAACGGTTCCACGCGATGTATCTGATTCTCCATCTATGAGTGGCTCTGAAGTAGAAACCCAAGATCGAAAGGATGGCATCGACTCCGGAAAGTCATCAGATGCCGCACTCTCAAGTAGTGAGAAGGAAGTTTTGGCGCGATCCCCATCTTTGAAGCGCAAACGAACACGAGACGACGAATACGAAGACTCTTCTGTATGTGATCTTCGATTAATCACCACGTTCGATTCCTTAAAATCATCGATACTCCAGAATGCTGGATATCCTCATGTTAGGAAGTGATTCCTGTTGATCTTGGCCTATATTCATTATCTGTCTTATCTAGAACCTCGAGTTGATCTACCCGCCCAAGAAACGGAGTAGGACTCCCTCTTCGGACAATAACCCGCAAGAGGTATGTGGATCTTTCTGCGTTCTGGTATCGTAGTTCCAAAGCAGCATTGGAGATTCTTTCCGAAATACTGCCGGTCCCAACCGCGACTAAAGATCCTGCCGATGTTAGTTCTTTTATCATTTGTCAAGCTTCTGATACCACGAACATGCATAAGTAGACGCTTGAGCCTGGAAGTCCCTCAGGGGATAGTGATTCTCCCGCGACACCCCCACCAGATCGCGTCGCCAGCGAGCGACCTAGCACGCCTCCGAATGTACGTTTACCGTTCCACATCCATCCACTGCCCTCTGCTCATGACATAAAATACAGGTTGTATTTGGCTCATCGGCGACCATCTCGTCTCCTTTACCCAAGTCCCTTCAGCCTGTGAGTACCTTTCATGGACTCGGAGGGTTGGAAGCATGACTGAATATGTTTTTACCGGTCACAGCGCCTTGTCACTTCCAACGCGTTCTCAGCGTTCGTAGGCACCTCGCCATCCTTCTCGACGGCGTCTCCCAATCCGAGTAACTTGAAGCCAGCCTGGTCTGAACCAAACCTCGCAAAGAACCTCGACGAAGAATCTGAGTGCAGTACTGAGGGGAGTGTTCCATCGCATGTACTAGTTGCAGCCAGTACGACCTCGAAGGTGACTGAAGTGGAACGTATGCACATTCTTCATTAATAATTCGACATCGATGCATCTGATATCAATTCTAGACCTGACTGGTGAGGAGAGCGAAGACGTTGAGCATGAAATCAGAGGCGTCAAGTTGTTCGTTAAACGCGGGGACAAGCCATTCTCGGACGGCATGCCAGGACATCTCAAACTCCTGTCTGACAGGACTACGTTGGACGAACGACTGTGTGAGTACTCAATCGTGTTTCTTTATCGACTCAGAACGAACGTTCGGAATGTAGTGTTCCGCCGTGAACCTCTTTGGCAGGTCTCATTGAACATTCGGCTACATCCTTCGGTCCGCTGCACCTTCGACGCCAGCGAGAACGTTTTGCGCATTATTGTTACTGAGCCAGTAGAAAGCAAGGACGAGCGGGAGATCGTGATTTATGCCTTCAAGGTGCGTTTTTATTTGTGTCCTAACTGCAATGAGAAATTATTGATGTTTGAAAAAAGCCTGGAAAGTCGTGTTCGAAGCAGGACTTTAAGGAGTTTGCGGAGGCGTTTTTAATGAGCCCAGGGCTGAAGGCGAAGACCGAATCGTAGATTGTGTACCGTGTGGGACGAGCGCTCTGCGGCGCGCTTGGAGATTTCGGGTCAGTCCTGAGGCTGTTGCCGAAGTATTGGGGTACTTTGTACTATTTATTGTCCTTCGTTCGTTGGAAGCTGTTGGGATATTGTCGTACGCTCCTCTGTTCACGAATATTGACACTCAGTAACATTTTTTGGCTAGATCTGAAGAGGCGGGCACTTGAGATTGCTATTGAATCCGAACAGGTGAGCGATTAATCATTGCCACGCGTCTTCGCAGATTCTGATGCGCTCTGTAGCTTTATTGTATTTAACGACTAAAAATATCACATCGCTTTTTTAGGACATCTGCATATTCAAGTATTAATAGAGTTCAGGCTTGAATTTGAACGATCTGATCACGCCAATCTATCGGGGAACACGCTCAGTTTTAGCAGCTTCGACTTCAATGAGGACCCTAATACGATTGCTTCAACATCTCCGAGTCCGTCGGCATACACATACGGTATGCCCTCTTCTAGTGTCTCCTCGATTATCTATCTTACTGAACCTTATTTTTTTATAGCCTGATGCATCATCAGGGTCAAGATTGTTGAAATTTGTCGTTTCTATCTAATAAGCTTTCTCGTTACTGGTATTGTCTTATCCACGAACACTTGGCCGCGATGCTTAGTGGGTGTCCACTTTTACGATGTGGGAGAGTTTTTAGATCTAAAAGAGATCAGTCTGTTTTTGCGCGTATCGCTCTGTTATAAACCGGTGGGACCGCGAAGGTGAATCACTTGCTCCGGACGTTACAATACCTCAATTATGTTGAACTCGACGGCCGGTCGTCTCGTAGAAGACGTTCTTCTGAAAATATTTTTCCTCGTTCGAGACAGTAACTCGGACCCCCAGTGGCTCTCCTCACACTGGGTTGCGGTCGGCACTGTCATCTCCCTCGTCTCATCACAGTGGCGAAGAATCGCGCTGTCTGATCCCTTATTGTGGACAGATCTCTGCATCAGCCCCAGGTCTCCACCTGGGACGACGCGAATGGTGCTCGAGCGATCACAGAACCGCGACTTAAGACTTATAATTCGCATGTCGCAAGACGTAGCTCAGGAAGGCCTCAAATTTAGGGAATTCTCTGCATCGTTCAATTCATCTATGCGGTTACTGGTTGCTCAAAACGTCCGTTGGGACAGTTTTTCCATCGTTTCCCCGTATCTACCCCTTCTTCATATTTCGAAAATGCTTTCTGGGATCCCGCTGCCTCGACTTCAATCCATGAAACTTGTCAGGTCCGATAAAGCGGCTACGTTGCGTTGTGGTCCGTTCATGTTGGACTCGGAGATGTTTCGACATCTTGTCTTGGACGGAGTGGTCCTTCGCCCCGCAGACTCTTCCCAGTTCTCAGGTTTACGGAGTCTTAGCATCGCCAACACCGATCTTCTAATGTTGGACGAGATCCGAATACGATTGTGGACTTCCGCTTCCATTACCACCGAGCCTGCACCCTCCATGTCGAGCATTCAACATCTAAACATCAGCATGCCATCCCTGACAGACATCCCATGTAGTCTTTCTCTTGATCCATCCACACTTGTCTCGCTAAAACTCAATGGGATTCCATTTGTATCATTGATACGGAAACTGTTGACTGAAAACCTACGTATTTTTGAAGTGACGGACATTGATAGCACCACAGCAAAGACTTTTTTGACTTCCCTACCCAAAGAGTTCAAGGATCTCTTTCCGAAACTCACCGATTTCTCACCAAGTACTTTCTTGTAACGGTTCTGCCTAAAATGGAATACGTCGGAATTGCACGCGACGAACCAGTTGGACTACCTGTCCCATTAGAACATACCACGTTACAGCTCTGTGACCTGTTACTCAGAGGAGAGGATGCTCTGGTAACTGCCAGTCTTTCAATCTCCATAGCAGGGAAGCCCAACCTGCTACATTTCTCAATTGTGTAGCCACCAAACGTTGATGTGATCTTGTCATTGTAGTTTAGCTTTATTGTAGTTACTTACTAGTCCCTACTAGTCCAGAATACCATAGTACTAGTCATGTACTTCTTGTCCATCAATGTCTACCCCTCGAGTCTATTCCAATGCGTCGATCAGCACAACAGGGGTGCTGTGATGTGTGATGCCGTGGACCCACACAAAGCAGAAACATCTTCAAATGATTGGAAGCAACTAATTTCCATTGACTTTTACATATGGATACCTTGGTTGTTCGGACATCATGGAAGCACCAATTATGACAGACCCCCCAGGCATGCAATCATCAATGAATGTGATCCATCCAACTTGGACAAATAGTGTCCGACTCGGACTCCGGAGAAGACATATTATGTATGACAGACTTATCTCGGCTGTTGGAACCAAGAAATTCTGCAGCAGCCATGTATGGTACACACTCAATTAAGTACTGACTCTTGTACTGTGGACTCAGAGACTGAAGTAACATATTCTGCTGCATATCCTAGACTCCTACAGCCTTGGATTAAAGAATATGGTAGTGTGCAATTTGCATACATTTATACTTCTAATTATGTGTCCAATTCCATGGACTACGCGTTGCGCGTCGCACGACGCCTGTGAACACGTGTGACCAGTAAGGTACAGTTAAGGTACAGTGATCAAATTTGGAGTCCACGATTTATCTTATTTGATCTTATCAAATGAACTTTTAGTTCAGATTTGATAACATTCTGTGCCTCTTGTTCTATTTTGAACTATCCATCCTATGAGCGAAATAATAATTCTGTGTGTCCAGAAAACTCTGCTAGCTGTCAAAAAGTATGAAGGTGAAGGGTTCTATCTAAAGGGACTAGTGATGAGGGATCCATAATTTAAATCCTGCTCAACTTGGTGCTGAAGAAACTCTCCAATCACTCAAACCCCTGCAATTGGCTAGAAAACACTTGAGTCCTTTAAGAAAACCCACTGCAGAGTAGTAGGAATAAACATGAAGGACACCCAAAACAGCTGCAGAGCCTGCTACTCAGGTACTCAAGCTTTAGATCCTCTCGTCACCGACCTCCGGTCACTCCTCAAGGCATGATGACACTTCAGTAAAAAAAAGAGAAAATAAAAGGAGTTCCGAGAACTCTCCTCGTGGGAAGTGCATATGATCAATTCCTTGCATTTGGCGAGAAAACCGCTCGGGTCCTCTAAAACCCGCTTCGGAGTAGCGGGAATCACCACTTCGAGTTGAAATAATGTGTGATACATTAGCATACAGTGTCCGGAAACTAGATTTCTTAAGACAGAGAGATGTCTTGACAAGGAAAATGAAGATTTACCCAGCCTCATAACGCGGCGAGATCACGTACGACTGCACCACACGTGTACCGCTGCCGATAAACATATCGAAAGTATATCTGGGAGTGTGGCGTCGGAGATTTGCGAGTGCGCGTGGCTTTATCAAGTCCCTACCCTCTATTCAAACTCTATCCCTTCGCTGGGACTAGCCGGTAATCGGCCACAGCTGTGCACGTAAATGATTACACAGCCCAGACGCCATGATAACGAAGTTATCCTTGAAGGAGAAGATGACGTTGACACTGACAGGTTCTACCCCCACCTTCCATCACGTACTATCTAGAAATGCTTAGACGACGATACATTTGTGGGTCCCCGAGATGCCTTCAAGAATTCAAGGCCTCAGGACAAGTCTCTATTTTTAGATGCCGGGTATCTTTGATGCGAAGTCTCTTGATTCTGAATTGACTTCGGGCGGCGACGTCTACGTTGGCGGTACGTCGAATTTTGTATGGCTGGATCCTGTTCAATGTGCGAATTTATTCGATAACATACAGTCTTTCGTACTATGTAGTTGACCTAGAGCCAGAACTATCCTCTTCTCGATCGTCTTCATCCGGATGTCGTATATACAGTGTTGCTCGTGGCGTTCACTCTGACTCGCGTTTGAATACACCCACTCACCGCCTCATTACAGAAGCGTTGCAGAAGAGACGACCCAACGAGTGTCAAGAGCATGTACGTATGACCTACAGTGAGAATGACACCATGAAAGACGCCCGGCGCCCGTCAGATGTTGAAACTATCACTGCGCGGGGTACCCGAAGGCCCGACATGACATACGTTGTGAAGGAGAAACAGATCAAATCCTGAATTCCAAATGTCCTTGAAGAGCGCAAGGGCGCTAGCCAGCTACCAGTGCGAAATATAGTGGCTGTGTGGGTCAAGGGCCGAAATGTATTGACATGACCATGTGGTATGTTTTTATACCCGCAATCAGCCCATCTTATTTCCCTTGGTGTCTACCTAGGTCCCTCCTCCCCTCAGACTATTTGAAACCAGTCCACTCCTTTGTTACTCACGATCAACAAAAATTCACTGACCAACATTTTCTTAAACACATAGTAAACGGTAAGCCGCACCTCAGCCTTGTCTTTTTCTTCCGACGTGTCATCCACCCCCCACGTCTATTTGCTTTTTTCCCAACCTTACCAACTAACAACTTGCTGGTCTTGTTGTAACTCGTTAACGATAACATTCCTTCTTTCCGCAGCCTACTCTGAAAATGTTCGCAACATTCGCATTGACGGCTATCCTTGCCTCCGCCTCTCTTCTTCGAGTCCGCGCCGATGTTACCCCCTCTGATCCTGGGCCTGGCGTCGTGTACAAAGTCGGTGGAACGTGTCATATTGGGTGGGTTGGAGATAATGATTCTCCGACTGCGTGGAAGAATATGGCTATCCAGCTTATGACGGGGGATAACTTCAACATGATCCATCTCACTAGTGAGTTTGAGCTTCCTCCAGCCTCCACGTTTCTATGATTTTCTGACGAATTTGAATTCGTGTATTATTATAATAGCTGTGGCCACGGGTCTTGATGGTACAGTCGACGGAACATTTGATCACGTTTGCCCATCTGTACGTTCAAGATCAACTTTTGGTCATTACATCTAAAAACCGAGTTTTTCCCCCACTGGTAGGTCACCCCCAACGCTCCGATCTACTTCTATCAATTCACCGCACCCGGCGCGCCCGACAAGCAATGGACAACCCGCTTCACGATTGCATCCTCCTCGGGCGCAACCACCGCAGCGGCCAACCCCACGCAACCCAAGTCGGGCGACGCAATCCCCTGGGGCACAGGTGCCCTCACCGACCCCTCGACCGCCAAGCCCCCGCCCGCCTTCGTCGCTGGAGCTACGTCCCCCGCGGCTAACAGTCCCACGTCCACGTCGGCAGCGGGATCTGCATCCGTGCCCAACGGCTCCTTCACCTCGTCCGTCGTCCTCCCTACGATTCTGTCTTCGTCATCCTTGGCTTTTGATACGGCTGTGCCCGAGTCCTCGTCGCATCTCACGAGCGTGTTATCGTCGTCGTCGGCTAGCGCGAAACCGTCTGCGTCCGCGTCTGTGTCTGCGAACTCGACTAGCGGCACACAGGGTAATGCCGCTGTGTCTGTTGTTGGGACGTCGCGCGTGTGGCAGGCGGCCGTGGCTCTTAGCGCGTCTACGATCGCGTTCGCGCTTTTGCTTTGATTGAATCATTTGAATAACTCTGCGACGGACTCGATTTTGCATGGAGACGTATGCACATACATATATATACCTCCACGAGCATTTATTTATTGCGCATGGCATTTTCCTATATTTTCTTTCATTTGGTGGATGGATTTATGCAGGCATGGGGATTGCAAGGATTGATTGGTCTTATAATATTTAGGGGTTTATCTCCTTTTGCTACTTTGCTGGTTGTTTTGGGTCGGGAAACGTAGGATACTGATCTAATGTGACAAGTAGAGGTTGTTCCTTGTTCAATTGTTTGAAGGTGCTGAAAGTGTCACTTTCTTCGGACGTATAGGTTTTCTGCAGTGTACTGGTGTATCTACTGCCCATCAGATAAGCAGAGCGGCAGGATGTCACTGGCAAACTGTACGAAATGTGGAATATGACATCACTTCTTGGCGCCGTGAGGTGAAACTCAACATTCAATCCTTATTGTTGGAACCAGATATCAAGTGAGATTTCGGATGCCTTCGGCTTCCATAAATATCGCACAGATCCCTTGAAGATCTTGAAATCTCCATCTCTGATATCTAAATCCATAAAGTTGATCAATGGAGCAGATGTATACCATTGGTGAAAGTACTTTCCAGAAGAATTGGAGAAGTAATTTTCCATGACCGTTCCATATCTAGGTCACGTTTCATATCTGGTCCATTGAAAGTATGCTCAGAGATAGAGTTTCCTTGGTACCTTACGAGTTACGTGGGTAATTAAAGGGACTCCGTAGCGACTCCTTGGGTAGGTTTTTGTCAGAGTAGACAGTCTGTCAGACTCAGAGGCTTCAGACAAATTGGGAGGAATGGCTGGTAGCGATGGCTCTCAGCGGTCGCGCCACTAATAACCACCGTGGACCATTTCTTGGATCACTCTCGTTCATTGATACCTTATGGCATACGTAGAGTGAGCGACCAGGACAGAAATCTGGGTCGACTGGGTATAAATCAAAACCTAATAAATAGAACTTGGATTCTTGTGTCAAGTTTATTCTTCCACTTCATGGATCTAAAAACAAGAGATCGTGAGAATCTGATTGTTTCGTTGAGTGAAAGTCGTACCAGATGAGCAAGTCGTGTCCATTCGTTGAGGGAACGGAGATATTCATCACGGCCCTCGTCAACAGGATGGTCGGCGTGCCAGAGGACAAAATTCGAGAACTGAGACGCGACGGACAAGGTTCGCGTCTCCTCATCTTGATCCACATTCATAGGTTTGTCGTCCACGGACTCAGGCTCATCAGGTACCGTTTTATTGCGGCTCCTTGTAGTTCTTTTCCCGTTACTTTTTAGATTCCTTCTCTGAGCCCCCTTCCCTTTACGCGTCTTTGGATCCGACGCGCCATCTCCGCGCAACACGACGCCCACATAGCCCTCTGGAAGAGCCACCTTTAGTCCCTGTATTGTACGGCCCCTAAATGAGGAGATAAAGCGCGTCGTTGTGTCTGTTACGCGTTTGGAAGGTGATGAAGACGCCTCTGGCGCTGGCGTCGTGTCAGTTTCCATCTTGTCTTCGCGATCGGTAGCATCTACTGCAGCTACAAGTTCCTGTGAAGGACCCGCATCCTGTGAGTCTGAGGTAGCTTGCGCGTCACCAGTGGGTTGTTCAATTGGCTCCGGCGCGTCGACAGTTGAGGACGCCTCAAGTGCTGACGTCGCGTCGGTCTCCATCTTATCTTCTTGATCGGTAGCATCTGCTACAGCTACAAGTTCCTGTGAAAGGCCTGCGTCCTGTGAGTTTGAGGTGGCCTGTGGATCGTTGTTGGGTTGTTCAGCTTCCGGCGCGCCAACGGTTTCTTTCGCAGCATTGACGCGGAGGTAGGTTGATATTGGTGCGGGGCCGGAGTAGTCAATGTGAAAGGGCATTAGATAGGGCTGACATGTCTTGAGGTTGTCGGGGTTTTCAATGGCTCCAAGTGTTAGAGTAGACATAAATAGAGGCGTGTCGATGCTGTAACGAATAGGCCGCGTGTCACGGTCACATGGTGACTAGTATCACCACAATAAAATCAGAAAGGCGAGGAAGGCTAGTTTCGCGTCTACAGCATTGTTCCCTCAATGTCTGAAGGTGATTCTGAATGCATATTTTTATATTTCTAGAGGGACTATTGTTTGAGAAACCAAAAAGAGTTATGTTGCGTCTATGAGCATGTGATCCAAATAATGTGCCAGTCCGAGCCGGCATGTTTGCCGGCGCTTTGACGCGTTTCCTTGTAAAACTACCACCGGCTGTACCGTCCTCCCTCTTCTCCTTTCCCATAGTCCATCTAAACACACTAGTTGGAAAATATGGATCAGGACCTCATCAAGCTCGTCAACAAACTCCAGGACACGTTTAGCAACCTAGGTTCGTCAAAAATTTCTTTATTTGCGTAAAAGTTAACTTGCGGCGTACAGGAGGGGAGCTGGACATGCCTCAGCTCGTCGTTGTATGTATCATCTTATTTCAAAGCCTTGTATGACTAGGAGTCTCACGACGCGGCCATGGTGTAGGTGGGCAGCCAATCGGCCGGCAAATCGAGTGTCCTAGAAACGTATGCTATTTATCTCCTTAGTTACTTGAACAGTATTGACGGGTTTGTAGGATTGTCGGACGCGACTTTCTTCCTCGAGGGCAGGGAATTGTCACACGACGACCGCTTGTTCTACAACTCATTCACACGCCCATCCCGGCGGAACCTTCACCAAACGC